>QFDD01000835.1:0-30573 GCA_006871305.1 Vachellia collinsii
AAGATAGTAGGATCCAGCAATGAAATATAAGTCTGTCCACAGAAAATAATGACAGGTTTTGACTTTTTCGTATTGCATTGCACTTATCTTGAAATATTTGCTTCCTAGAATACAAAGATTCAATAATACAATCAATTGATTTGCTACTATCTATGAAGCATGACCACACTTGAGGAAGGGAGGCTACCATGTCAACCCTGTTTCGGACACATTGAACCTTAGGGCTCTCCTCACCCCGCTTTTTCATTTTTATGGTTTATAAGAGTTATACAACAATCAGAAGAGATCACATGTATGTACAATCTGTCTGCTCTGGAAATATGGATTTTGCAGACTGCATTAGAAATGGCAATGTGTTCTGTCATGGGGATGTTAATTGCCATTCACAATACATGATTGATTAATCCAAAGTAACACTACAGTATCTACAATTTGATGTTATTAACCGCAAAGACAAATTATGGCATGGGACGTCAAGATTGCCCCACACAAAAATAGACCCAAGGAACTATTGGGTTTGGGGATGAAGTTGAGAGTTTGTATTTTGATTCCTCAAATTTTAAATAATGGGTCTCAGCCCTCTACTTAAAGGGTAAAATTGTTTATCTTTTAATTAAATTATAAATATTTATATTTTAAATGGAATGAAATTTTATAAACCAAACAAAGGATCAAAATTAAAATAAGCGTTAACTTTAAAATATTTATACAGAAGAGTAGAATAGTAGATATGCTTTTTTGATGAGAGGTTTCAATAAAGCATCTGTGCTAACTAACGTGGTTGAGGTTAGCGGATATGGTTAATTCCTCATAACTTGGTGAACTAAGGTTTAAATCTTCGCTGAAAAAAGTGCTCACATTTAATATCTGACAATGCCTTAAATATAATTGCCTTCGTTAATTAGAAGGATACTAAAAAGGAATAAATCTAATATGGTAAATGGCCATAATAGTTTTGTGTCTGGAAATCGGAGAGTTCGCTAACTTCCTCTTCGCTTGATATCTCCATAATCATTGGATCAAGATTTAAATAGTTGAGATTTAATGCTATCTAAAAATATTTTTACAGTATGAAATATAATAAAAATCTACGCTCCTAGGCTATTCACAACAAATTTTAGCAGCACGAACTCATCTATTTATTGTTTTTATTTTTTACAATAACAATATTTTTAAAAATAAATCTCAACCTTTGAAAGTTGAAACTTAATCTAACGATGGAAGCATTAAATGGAGAAGGGTAGACAGAGGTAGCGGAAACACTGCAAGTGCCAAACGGGGCATAAAAGAGAAGCGTATGTGGTCCCCACAGAATACGAAAAAAACGCGTTTTCAGGCACAATTGGTATTCCAGTCAAATGCCTGCCTTTCAGAACAGAACGACAAGCCAAGCAAAGAAGAACAACAACGAAGCTCACCAACTACAAAGTCCAAGCTCCCCCACCCCCTTCATATTCTCTCTTCCCTAAAAAAATTCCAAAAAAAAAAAAAAACCTATGTTGTGTAATACATAAATATGCAATCCCGTTCCAACCGGGCATTTTCCTGCTCGTCTTCCTCCTCCCTTCTTCAATGAATCCTGAGCTTCCATTTCAAGTCATGGATAACCCAGCAACAGAAACTGCAATCAGAAGCTCCAGCTCTGATTCTCTTGTTGCAACTCTTTGCAACTCAATCCAAGCTCTAGGTCGAGGCTTCGATGTCACCTCCGATATTCGTCTCCTCTACTGCAAAGGGGCTACTGGGTCGAGGCTTGTTCGCATCGACGAGGACCATACTAGGGATCTTGCTGTCTCTGATGGTGTTGTTATTCCTGACGTCTCTGTTGACATTGATGGTTCTCCAGGGGAGAGTTCTATAGAGAAGACCCCTGTGTATAGTTTCCATGAGGTGATTGCTTTGATCCGTTTTGCTTATAGATTTTGATTTCTTGGCTTGCTCGTGGCAGCGTTCCACAGAAAGAAGACCCAAAGAAAACTGGGAGCATAAGAATTCTGTTTTTTTTTTTTAGCGTATGATTTTTGTTTTGTTGTAATTGCATTTCTTTGTTAGTGGTTGGCTAGTAGATTCCAGTGACAATTCGTACGTTTCCAATGCATTGCCTAACTCTATATATGGACTCTTCCTTTCCTTTCTTCATTTGACCTCTGCAATGTATAGAACTTGTGTTGGTATCAGAATGATTACACATGAACGTTTCTTTTCCTTCCCTCCTATTGTTATCCGAAAATGGTTATAATTCTAACAACATGCCTAATCACCTGACCTATAGTTCAATTTGGTCCTTTGGAAGTTAAATTCATGCTGTTCCCAATCAATGTGATTTTTGTGGATTACACCTGTGCCTTTGCCAATTATGAAAGCTGTAGTTTTAATTTGCAGTAGACTATCAACTTCTACTTTTGGGAAAGTACATTTCATTGCCAGTAAAAGTTTGCCAGAGTCTCTTGTTTTGGAGGACAGGAACTAAATAACCAAACTGAAATGTGCTATGCCATTCTTCCCAAGGCTTTTGTGTTGGGCTAATGATGAGCAATTAGTCATATGATGTGCGTGCTCCATATCTTGTGAATGTATTGGCAAACATCTCAATTTTATAAATCACAGGAATAGTGATGTGTTTTGGTGCGATGAATGGTGAACTTCCGTTGTGTTGGTAACAGCATTCAAATATGCTGGCAACAATTTGCTTATATATTAGTCACTGCCACTTTTACTAGTGGTAACTAGAACATTGAGCAATCTGTAACTAGGGCAATGAGAAGGCATTACTAATTTCATCCTCGAGGTGCTGGTAACATGTTACCACTAATAGGTGTTAGTTACCTGTAAATTAGGTAGATATTACCCACACATTTAAAATTCTGTAGTAGTAAAATGAGAAGCTGTTGTGAATTTTGTACCAGTGAACTGAAGAGCACACCTGAACCAAATAGTTATGATGATATTATCTGGGAGTTGATTAACATCATATTTTTAAATGTTAAACCCTAATTTGATTTGCCTTAAGAAGTTAGAACTATTTAGCTGAAGTTATGAATGCTTCTGAGGTTTAATTATTTGGTTTCTCTATATCCGACAAGAGGTTATATTAGATTATCTTGCAGGATTAATTAATACCTCGATTATATTGAACAAATTAGTCTTACTACAGAAGCTCTTCTGGAGATTGTTTAAATGTAATAATATTTATTGTTCTTTTTAAGGCTTGAAATCTAGTTTCTAAACAGCTTAGATGATAAACAATCACAAAACATAGTCTTCTGAAAGATCCAGCATCCAAACTGCATTGGGTGGGTGTGCTTGTTCACAACCTTGCAATTTTGTGGAAATTATGAAGTAGTTGAGAAATGAAGAATAAAGCCAAGAAATAAAAGGTTGAGAGGTCAGGATATGCGCCATATCTTTGAGAAATTACTTATTGAGAATTTCTTTAGTAACCTTTGCAAGTTTGGCTTTTTCCTATGTCCTCAAATGCTTGTCCAATCAAGGAAAGTGTGATTTGTAACTTCCAAGTTCCTTTGGACACCTAGTCCATTGTTAGTCTTGTCTTCCGGTGGAATTGATGATTCACACTACATGTTGTATATAACTGGCAGTGCTGGTCTGATATCAAAGTATCTTCTTGTGGATTGTGAAACTGCAATAGTTTGCAGTGGGAGAATCAACATGTGAGTTAGCACAGTTGTGCTTCATTCATGTAAGGATTTCTTTTAAATGAGTGGGACGTTAGGAATTCATGATTCTGGACAACCTATCATTATACCAATCTTTCTATGATAGGTTTTCATTTCAGATAAAATAGATGAATAGCCTTTCTGATGGATTAGGAGGTATATATTTGCATAGACTCCATTCATGGTTTTATTTTTGTGCTTACTGCAAGCTCTGAGATTTCTTTATGAAGAGTCACTATATTGTGAATGAAATTATGTCTTTGTTCTGCAGTGAATGTATTAATTGTTTTGTATGTTGCTTTTCTTACAGATAAGATAAATGGCTATTTCTCTGATGAGTCTGAGCGATTTTTTTCCATTCATTGAACAATGTTAGTGACCTTGTAATGCTTAATTTTCCAGATGGCAATGTATTTTAACAAGATGTCAGGCATAACAGCACAAATTCCACTTGGAAGCTTCAATACGATGTTCAATTTTACAGGCTCCTGGATGGTTGATGCAGCAGCCACAAAGTCCCTATCCATGGTTGGATATTTTTTCCCACTGTTCAAAGTGAAATTAAATAATCTAAATCTAGCCTTGCATGAAGATATCAAGCGTGCTGTTCCTTACTCTTGGGATCCAGCAGCCTTGGCGAGGTAAACTACAATATTATTAATTGCTGTGAATAATATTCAGGCGGTTTTTAAGATCTGGAACTTGATCTGAGGATATTACAAATGTATAGATAAAATAACTGATCGGTTTTGTATTCTGTTTGTTTTGTTATCCTAATTTGTATCTTCTCTGCGTTCAGAGCGTATATAAGAGTAGTGATATAAGAAAATAATAACATATCCTTATAATTTGTATTGGATGTCATTTTCAATAACTAACTTCATTCCCAACGCCAAAGTGATTGTAGTGGTATAGTGGGGAAAATTTTGACAAGAGCATACACCTTGTGATGTTGAGTTTGATGGCTTTGATCGTTCGTTGCTTTTTTTATATATCAAATGTGATCATCAAATAAAATATGACAATTTTCTCGGTTGCAGAATTATGGTGGCAAAGATTGCACGAAATGTATATTTTATAACCTTTCTAAGTTTGATTCTTCAGAAGGCGAATCCCCCTTCCCCAAAATAACCTCAAAATAAGTGATTGTTAAATTATATCAGTTAGATGGTATGGATGGAATTAAGTTCTAATCAGAAACTTCTGCTCTTTCTCCTTGTCAGTTTTATTGAGAATTATGGCACCCATATTGTTACGTCTGCAACTGTTGGTGGACGAGACGTGGTTTATATCAGGCAGCACCAATCATCTAGTTTGTCAGCGTCAGACATTCAGAGCTATATAGAGGACATAGGAAATGATAGGTTTGGTGTAAAAAACCTGTCAACTCCTGGTCCTTTAAGGTACAAGGAGAAGGTTAGTATCAAGAAATGCCTTTGCCAACTAATATTTAGTAAGCTGATAACTTTTTTTCTCTATATATTCATGCAACTTCCTTTGGTTTGCAAAATACATTCTAGCTTGGTCCTTGTTGCATATGAATATTTTATTCCTGCTATTGCATTCTATTTTCTGCTCATCTAATGCATAAATTACGGAAATATCAAGTGACCTTTCAATTTGTTGGCATAGGATGTTACTGTCATTTTCAGAAGAAGAGGAGGTGATGATCTTGAGCAAAATCACATAAAATGGGTGGAGACTGTAAAATCGGCACCAGACGTTATTAACATGACTTTTACACCCATTGTTTCTCTTCTCGAAGGATTGCCGGGTGTAAAACATTTGGCCCGTGCAATTGACCTGTATTTGGAGTGTAAGTTCTAATTCCCTTATTAATACTCGTGTGTGAAATTTAAAAATCGTCACAATTATTTGAGGCAAAGTGTGTAATTTTGCACATCAGGTGGTATAAATACTGCCTTCAACCGTAACACTGTTTGACCTTAATTAATTCAATTTCATTCCTTGTTCACCCCGCTAGTTCCTCAAATTTGAACCAGGCACTTGTGTGTCTTTACTGTCAACATGAACTTGGATAACTGAATACAAAATAATATTAAAGTGAGTTGTAGTGCTAATATCACGTGATTTGTGATTTTAGGACGAAGTTGATACCAACTACTGTTTTTAAGTTATCTTGATTTTATCAACTCTACATTATCCACCTGTGTTATATTACCAGATAAACCGCCTATTGAAGACCTACAGTATTTCTTGGATTTCCAAATAACTCGAGCTTGGGCGCCAGAGCAAAACAATCTACAAAGAAAGGAGCCTGTCTGTCCTTCCCTTCAGTTCAGCTTGATGGGGCCAAAGCTTTACGTCAGTCCAGATCAGGTATGTTTTGCTAAATCCTACTTAACTGATTGTGGTATTAAAAACCAAGTCAAAATGGGCTTTCTATAGAAAAGAATGTTCAATTCACTGTTAAAGTTGTTGGATTCAAAGCTATTAACAGTTTTAGCACTAAATTTAATTTATTGTAAAGTGATGGAAAAAGTTGGACTACTAGACAGCACAGATGTTTTGATTTTGCCAACTGGTATAAGTGTGTGTTATTTAGTAGAATTAAACAATACATGAAGCGTGAAAATTTTTGAAAACAGAGCCATATGTGTCCTACACTGGTTAAACATGATGAAGGCATGCTTTCGATGTTTCTTCACAAAATGACCTGGTGTTTCAGGTTACAGTGGGACGCAAGCCCGTGACTGGGCTTAGACTTAGCCTAGAGGGAAGCAAACAGAATCGACTTGCAATTCATTTGCAGCATTTAGTTTCTCTTCCGAAGAATCTTCAACCTCACTGGGATGTGCACATGGCCATAGGAGCTCCCAAGTGGCAAGGTCCTGAGGAGCAAGATAGTCGCTGGTTTGAGCCAATCAAATGGAAGAACTTCTCCCATGTCAGCACTGCACCGATTGAGTACACAGAAACTAGCATTGGGGACCTCTCTGGCGTTCATATTGTCACAGGAGCTCAGCTCGGTGTATGGGATTTTGGTGCCAAAAACGTGTTGCACCTCAAGCTTCTGTTCTCCAGGGTACCGGGATGCACGATAAGGCGTTCAGTCTGGGATCATAACCCTTCAACTCCATCGTCTGCACCGAGAACAGATGGCGCATCTTCATCTTTAACAAAGAAAACCTCCGATGACAAAAGGGATGAAAGTTCAATCCACTCTGGAAAATTGGCGAAGATTGTGGACATGACAGAAATGTCTAAAGGGCCCCAAGATATTCCAGGTCATTGGTTAGTCACAGGGGCTAAGCTCGGAGTGGAAAAGGGAAAAATTGTACTGAGGATTAAGTATTCTCTGCTTAACTATTGATTGATCTCCCCCCTTTTTTCCTCTTCTTTTTGGCAATATTTTGCTTTGATTTCCCTTCTCACTAGAAACTTTAGTCGAGCATTCTTTGCACAGGCTTCTTTTACAATGTAGATTTGTTCTAGTCATTTAAATGATAGTTATGCAATCATTGATTATACGAGTTATTACTTGTCATTGTATTCAATTTTGTTTGGTTAAAGGACGCAGTGACATTGTTGAGAGATATTGACCTGTTCTCTTTTATAGCTATTTAGTGCCTCTCTCCCGTTTTTTTTTTTTTTTTGAGTGGGGTATGTGCGAGACCCATTTCCCGTACGAAGAAACAAGTGGACATTATTTATTAGACAGCCCAAACATGGGAGAATTATTATAAAGTTTTAGAGGAGGGATTTAATTACCAAAATTTTTTTAATAATAAGTTAGCAGTATAAACTTTTCTTTATTGAAACTTTTTCATTACATGCTTTTTAGTTGTTATCAGCCTTTTAGATAATTAAATTTCTTATTTGACATAATAGTAATTCCTCTAGATATAAACCAACAACCCTTGTTATAATTACCAGGGTTCAAAAAACCGGATCAGATCGGCTGGTAAATCGGTCCATGATTCGGTCTAGTTCAACGTTGAGCCGGAAGGTGGGTTGACCCGGATTGACCTACCTTCAACCCGATCAACCTGGTAAAAAACCAGGTTGACCAGGTCATATTTAAAAAAAAAAATTTAAATGTGTATTTCCTTTGCTTTTTTTTTTTTGGAAAATTACATTAATATCCCACGCACAAAAATTAATATTAGAAAAATTCCAAAAGGTTGTTAATAACAAGTAAAAGAGAACCATTGACAAATGAATGAGTTACCAATAACAACCTTTGAGACTTTTCTGATATTAATTTCCTTGTGTTGGACCTTAATGAAATTTCTCTTTTTTTTGTTTACTGTTTTTATTTAATGACAAAGGGAAGAACTAAACGGTATTTCTTCTTTTCCTTTTTTTTTTAACTACAAACATAATTTTTTTTATGATTAATTCTTAGTGTTTTACAGTTGATGAATGAATTTTAATGATTTTTTTTATTATAAATGATTATTAATTATAGTGATTAAAGGATTCAACTAATAAAAATGAATATTTTGAAATTAAACATTATTAAAAGTGTTGTATTTTAATATTGTCAACTAAATGTCATTATTTTAATATGGCCAATTTGACTCCGGTTTAACCCATTAACCCTTGACCTACTGTCTCTACCGGTTCAATGCTCGGTCCAGTTTTTTGAACCTTGATGTTTATTTAATGGACCATTTGCTTACTATAGCACTTAAAAGTAGATGATAATTAATAGGGAGAATTGGGGATAAGTCCCCATTGGCAAATTAATTGTAGAACGGGACATTATGTAATTGATTTTTCATATTATGTAATTAAGCTTTTACGTTATGTGCAACCAAGCTTGCAAATTATACAACTAACTTTCCCGATATGCAACTGAGCTTCTATAATGATATAATTGTAGGTCTCATTCTCTAATTAATTTTCTAATGGAGAGTTTATCCCCAATTCTCTCTAATTAATACGCGGTGATGGAGGCTGAAATTTTAGATTGTAATGGACTCAATAAATTTTAAACTATGAGAAAAGTATGTAAAGGGAGAATGATAGAAAAAGAACTTAGAAATTACAAAATTACTATAGATAAAATATTAACTACACTTCATAAACAATTTACAACCCATTTCATGAAAAATACTTGATTTAAGATTTTACAATTTTCATGTTGTATTTACAACATTTTCTCACATACAAATACATAGCACAAGAAGCACATACTATTAAAAGTGAAAAAAGAGAAGAAATTGTGAGGGATCTTGTCCCCATCAGCTACAGAATAATAGCCAATAGGTCCGGCCCGGATTAAGGTGGATCTCTTTGGCCGGCTCCACAGCAAATGTAGACTTCAATAGTAAACCTGACCAAAACTTCAACACATTCATTGACACTTGACAGGTTTTTTAGCATCTGTGTGGGGGTGCTTTCATATTTAATTTATGACAAAGCAACAAAAAGCCCTCTTTCTACGTGACACTTTTGGTAGAAAACATGTATAAGAGCGTTGAGATTATTCACTGCTTGCCCCTACATAAAGATATTATTTCTAGCACAATGACATTTGCTAATAATTTATGCTCAGATCAAGAGAGATGTAAATTACTTTTAGCCTAAAGCGACTGCTAATGACTGAAAGATCGTTTACGGTTGTGTCCAAGTGAATAAAGTTGTGTATTAAATAGACCTTTTCAAGTGTTTGAAAGCTCATGGATCATCGAGAAGTTTCCTTCTCTTTGGAACGATGCATGAGTTTAGTGCACTAGAAAGAATGACCAACTCAAATGACCCAAACACCCACCTATTTCCAGGACATGATCTCTTCAATTCACTAAGACCATTTAAAATATATTATGACACACAATGTTCCTGTGAATTACAAATTCAAACGCCACCATCACAGTTCTATAAAGAAGAGATTAATTGTATGACATGAGACCGCAGTTAATATCAAAGCTTCAACTGTTATATACCAAGCTATAGTCATGTGGCTCAGGATATCGCAGGATGTCTATATATTAAACTCTCTTTGTATTGCATATATCCTTAACATGAGACTCAAACTTATATTCTATATATATTTGGGTATCCAAATAGAACTTTTGGATACGCCAGTCATAAACTTAGCAGAAGTGGAATATATAATTACTAAGAAACAAGAAACGGGCAACTTCCTTTTCAGAATTACATTTGTAGAGAAATAGACTATAACGGTCAGGAGCCTTGGACGTTTGCCCTTCTGAAGTCGGCAGAATCAATGTAACGGCATTTTGCACAGATATATTCGAACAAGACCCGTCCATGATTTCTTTCTGAAAAATAAAATAACCAACTTTATGAGTTTCTGCCAATAAAGAAATGGTCACACACCACCATCCATCGTCACTGTTGGAGTCATCTGATGCACGCAGAAATATTTATTTTTGTGCCAATAAAGCAGAAATATTTCTTTAATGTGTATGCTTAGTGTATATATTTCAGATAGAGTTTGGTCTGGATCTCTGCCACAGTCCCAATTCTGCCTTTTCATTTATCTGCATAGAGCTATGGTAAGCAAAGCTCTTTCTCTCTGTGTGCATGGAATACGTAGAACCAGTCATTATGTTGATTTATTTGCATGTAGGGAAACCCAGGGAGAGTATATAATGGCCATCATCATCAGGAGGAGAAAGCAGCTCTGGTTGTGGCAGATAAAGTGGACTGGAAAGGAAGGAAAGCTCTCAAAAATGAACATGGGGGCTTGAAAACATCCTTGCTCATCTTAAGTATGTAATAATAATAATTAATAATCTTTTGTCAACGTTACAAAATCTGGATGCTTATAGTTATACGTAAGCATGTGAATGTGTGTGTGTGTGTGCAGCGACGTTTGGATTCGAGAGCTTGGCGACGTTCTCGCTGGCAGTGAACTCGGTGACATATTTCAATGGAATTATGCATTTTGATCTGGTTGAATCTGCTAATATGCTCACCAACTACATGGGGACTAGTTACTTGCTCGCCATCCTCGTCGCCGTCGTCGCCGACACTTGGTTTGGCAGATTCAAAGCTGTCATCATCTCTGGATGTGTTGAGTTTTTGGTATATATATGTTCCTAGAAACCTTTTCAAATATTTATCATCGTCGATATATGCTCTTGTGTAAATCCTAATTTTGGTTTAGCATGATGAATGATAGCTCCATGCATTGTTCATGGCGTTTCAGGGATTCGCTCTGTTAACAGTACAAGCACACTACCCACACCTGAAGCCACCACCATGCGTAATATCGGATCCAAGTTCTCACTGTGAGACTCTCAGTGGTAGCCACAAGACGCTTCTCTTCGTCGGTCTCTATCTCCTAGCCTTTGGAACCTCCGGAATCAAAGCTTCTCTTCCATCACATGGCGCCGATCAATTCGACGACAAAGACCCAAAAGAATCCTCTCAAATGTCCACCTTCTTCAACTATCTCTTGCTCGCCGTTTGCCTCGGCGGCGCCGTCAGCTTGACGATCGTAGTCTACGTCCAAGACAACAGAGGCTGGGACTGGGGTTTTGGGATTTCCTCTGTCGCTATATTCTTGGCCGTCGTAGTCTTTGCCTCCGGATTGCCTCTCTATCGACTTCAGATTGTCCAAGGAACTAGTGCCATCATCGAGATCATAGAGGTGCATATACTCGTTCCTACCAATTTCTCCTATTTATATATGTCAGTGGCTGAAATACAAAAATTTTATCAAATTTTAAGGATTAATAATGGTATTAATCCACGTGGATTTTTTAACATCCTGCCCATGTAATTTTGCAGGTCTTCGTTGCCGCATTTCGGAACATAAATCTTCCCCTCCCTGAAGACCCTGCAGAACTCTACGAGATTGAACTGGACAAAGAAGCTGCCTCCGAAATAGAATTTTTACCTCACACGGACATTTACAGGTACAATAATATCCCTTATATCCCACACAGAGTACCTTGATACTTCACCTTTATATATTTCCATAAATAACTTGTGTATACCTACACCAATGACCCATGCGTATTTGAACTGCAACATCTGACATTTAGGCCTCCCCTATACACGTGTGTGTGTGCTGATTAAATCTTCAACAAGATGCATATTTGCAAGCATTGGTTATATAATAAAGTTGCATATTTGCAAGCATTGGTTCTATAATAAAGTTCCTGTTCCCATCACATCAGGTTTCTGGACAAAGCAGCCGTCAAACCCAAACCCACAACACAAGTAGTTGAGAATGATTCTGGAGCTCAGAACCCATGGAAACTTTGCAGGGTAACGCAAGTGGAGAATGCAAAGATCATCTTAGGCATGATCCCTATATTCTGCTGCACAATCATTATGACTCTGTGCCTGGCTCAGCTCCAAACATTCTCCATCCAGCAAGGCCTCACAATGGACACCCATATCACAAAATCTTTCAAAATCCCTCCCGCATCTCTCCCAATCATCCCAATCGTGTTCCTGATCATCATCGTCCCCGTCTACGACCACATTCTGGTGCCTCTTCTTCACAAAATCACTGGCATCCCCACCGGAATCACCAACCTGCAGCGTATAGGTGTTGGCCTCATACTCTCTTGTATCTCCATGGCTATCTCAGCAGTGGTCGAAGTAAAAAGAAAACAAGTGGCAAGAGATCACAACATGCTCGATGCTATACCAGTACTTAATCCATTGCCCATGAGCACATTCTGGCTTTCCTTTCAGTACTTTGTGTTTGGCATTGCTGACCTGTTTACCTATGTGGGGCTGCTTCAGTTCTTCTACTCAGAGGCACCCAAAGCACTTAAATCTACATCAACCTGCTTCCTCTGGACCTCAATGGCTCTTGGATATTTCCTGAGTACCATAGTAGTGAAGAGTGTGAATAGAGCCACCAAGAATATCACTAACAGTGGAGGATGGTTGGCTGGGAACAACATTAACAGGAACCATCTGAATCTTTTTTTCTTGTTCCTTTCTGTCGTGAGCTTGATCAACTTCTGTATCTATCTGATCGTTTCAAGCAGGTACAAGTATAGGCCTCAAGTTCAGGAAGTCAAACAGGGGGATTCCAAGGATTGAATGTGAATATAGAGAAGAAAATAAGTGGAATATGAGGAAATGTATAATTAGTGAAAGTTGTAGTAGTTTGTGCCTTTTTTTTCCTTTGGAAATATGATTGAGATGGAATAAAATCCGTGTGGATATTTGTTTTCTTTACAAGTTGGAAATTGTTAAGTTTATCCATATGGAAGTTTTTAATGTACTTGAACTTGATGTGTATTACATAAATTATTTCATTAAGAATTATAAGAGGTGCCTATCCACAGAGAAGAACCAATTGAGATAGTCTTTCAAAGGACCTTGTATAGTTTTCCTAAATGCTTTCATGTAGCTTCATTGATCCATGAAAATAAAAACCATGATATTTTTCAGATGAAAAAACGTTAGCTTTACCTCAGCAAAATTAATATATCCCGAAATGGATTCACTCAAACTCAACACAACCAACTAGAGCAGTCCAGTTTCTGGATGCTGTGACTCAGAGCAGTCACATGATGATTGTGATCATAGAATATCATCAGTCTGCTGATATCCAGTAAAGTTGATTGCAGAGAAATAAACTATAACAGATTGGACTATTCCTCTTCTAAAAACAGGTAGAATCAATGTGATGGCATTTTTTTTTATTTTCGAACAAGAACCATGCTTTTCTTTAATCTGAAAATCTAAATAAAGAACTATTGGTTTTTTGAAATAAATAAATAATAGTCACCAACCATTGATGGTCTCCTTATTGAGTCATCTGATGCACGCAGAAAGATTTCTTTAATGAACGTGTTTTGCGAAGTCGAGTGTGTGTGCATATATAGGAAAGAGTTTGGTCTTGGTCGCTGCCAGCCACACCAAGTTCTTCCTTTTCATTTGAATCAATAACCACAGTGAAGGCCTCATCTACCGAGTCATATGGTACGCACAGTTCTCTCTCTCTCTCTCTCTCTCTCTCTAAGCGCGCGCATGGAAGAAAACGTAGGACCAGTTGGTTAATCCTTCTGAGCTTCTTCATATGATTAATGAATTATTATCATTATTTGCATGCAGGAAAACCCAGAGCAAGCAGTAAATAACGGTCGTCTGGAGGAGAAAGCAGCGATGGTTGTGGCAGATAAAGTGGACTGGAAAGGAAGGAAAGCTCTCAAACATGGACATGGAGGAATGAAAACATGCTTGCTCATATTAAGTATGTAAAACCTAACTTGGAACTTAACAACTAGCTAGCTGGCATATATGTGAATGTGACGAAGTGAACTACAAACGAATGATCTCAGAACAAATCTTAAATTTGGATGCTTATTATGTATGTACATGCGCAGCGATGTATGGATTGGAGAACATGGCAACTTTCTCGCTGGCAGTGAACTCGGTGAGATACTTCAATGGGGTAATGCATTTTGATGTGGTAGAGTCTGCAAATATGGTCACTAACTACATGGGAACCAGTTACTTGCTCTCCATCCTCGTCGCCGTCGTCGCCGACACTTGGCTTGGCAGATTCAAAGCCGTCCTCGTCTCTGCTTCCTTCGAGTTTCTGGTATGTCCCATAAAACTCCCTTCACCTAAATATCCATCATCATCCTCCTACAACCAATTTTAAACGTACTATTCACTCTGGTCCCTCGTTTGTAGTGTAATCGAGGGAGTGTTACAAAAGCTATTGCAATTACTCACCACTAGTTCATATTCTCAAGTTCTTAGTAATTTTCCCTTTTTCCAAGCATTCTTGTTCTTTTTAGGGAAAATCACCTCAGTAAAGAATGTATAATTATTAAAAAAGTTCAAAATAAACGAGCTACATGAGATTTGTTATCATTTTCCTATACTAGAACTTATTGTAATTGCATATATTGCTCATTTGTTTTATAGTAAAACTTTTTATGATTACATTTCTAGTTTAAAACCTTTGTTGTGATTTTTACCAATGGTTAGAGAATCTTAAACATGTTCTTCAATACTAAGCTGGGAATTTTTTTTTTAAAAGAAAAATTAATACACAGAAATTTAAAGTAACAATAGTAACTAATTATAATATTAATGGTTCTTCAAATGTCAATAACTTCTATTATACAAAATCATTTCTGAAAGTAACAAGAGACCTAAGCTTGGGGACCATGGTCCCCGATATATTTATATATATATATATATATATTATAAATTTAAATTGTTTGGCTGAATGACACAGTTGACAACTATAAAGAAACAAAATAGAGAAAACGATATATGACATGATTTTAGTAATATTAAGTGAGATGAAAATTTAGGAATACATAGAATAGCATATAGGGGGACAGTGTAATGTTTTAAATTTTGAATATACACAACAATTTGTAATACATAAAATTTGATATGTCCTGTACTCATATTTCTTGTTAGTTTGTGCTATTAAATACATATAATTGATCCATCAAATACGTATTTAAGATTATTTTTTGCTTCAATAATTCATTTTGGATTTGTCACGAAGTACACCGCCAGATCATCGTTTTGAGATAGATAATCCAAATTGCTCTGTTTTCATTGAGATTTGATTAATTAAGTAGGCATAATATCTGGTCAACCAATATAAAATTCTAAAAGCTACAAGAATTACATTAGTGACAAGCCATAAATGTAAAGGATAAAGATAATTTCATATTAAGTTCAGAAGAAAATATTAATTAAAAGTAAATAGACAAAGAGATGCAGCAGCCACCTTGTCCTTTTCTAATTAAAAAATTTATGATATTATGTTGTTTATTTAAAATTTATAATTGATAAGTTGGTTCTCTTAATATCTGATATATAATTATACATGATATTAGAACGAGAAAAGATTTTTGTGGATCCGCATAAAGATGATTAAATTTTTACATGACTGTTATCAGATGTCTTACATGAGGCTTCATGACTCTGTCTTGTTATTATCTTTTTATAAATAGCAAGGTTCAAAAAACCGGACCGGACACTGAACCGGTTGAGGCAGTGGGTCAAGGGTTAATGGGTCAGATCGGGGTCAGACCGGCCTATTAAAATAATGACATTTAATTGATAATATTAAAATATAATACTTTTAATAATGTTTAATTTCAAAATATTCATCTTTATCAGTTAAAATCTTTTAGTTATTGTAACTAATAATCATTCATAATAAAAAAACATTATTAAAATTCATTTATCAACCATAAAATGTTAAGAATCAATCATAAAAAAAATCATGTTTGTAGTAAAAAAAAAAAGGAAATGAAGAAACACCATCTAATTCTTCTTTTTGTCACTAAATATTAATAAAAACAATAAAAAAAGAGAAAAATTGCATTAAGGTCTTACACAAGAAAATTAATATCAGAAAGGTCTCAAAAGTTGCTACTTACAACTCATTCACTTGTCAATGGTGCTCTTTTACATGTTAATAAAACCTTTTAAGGCCTTTCTAATATTAATTTTTTTGCGTGGGACCTTAACATAATTTTCAAAAAAAAAAAAAAAGAGCAAAGGAATCACATTAAAAAAAAGTAAAAAAAAAAAATATATGTGACCCGGTCACCGGTTTTTCATTAAACCAGACCGGACCATGGATCGGTTCGCCGGTTCACCGGTCGGACTGGCCGGTCCGGTCCGGTTTTTTGTTCCTTGATAAATAGCATGTATGCAATGAAATTTAAATATTGTACATGCATAACACTATTATTTATGTATTTAAAAGTAATACTACGTTCATCCCAAATATAAAAGCTGTACAAACGGTTTATTTTAATTTTAATTAAATATAAGATTTCAATCTATTTTATTTTTCAAATTTACAATTTTTTGTTTAAAGTATTTTTGATGATTCACATTATAAGAAAATTTCCATTAAGGTATAATTACAATGTATATAATTAGGAAAAGTTTTTTAAGAAAAACAACACACATTTATTATAAATAGCTAATTAAACTAATTTCTTTAATATTTATAAATTAACTATTATCAAGTATAATAATATATAATCCTTTATCCAATTTTAAATATAAGTCTTCCATTCCTTCATAGTGTAAGATCATATTGCACTTATTTAAAAACCGACGTAGAAATATGGCAGAAATACTTTTGCATGCTTCTTTTCTTTTAGTCATTGCATGGCGATAATATGCTTGTTTGGATTAGCGTAGTAACTGCGTTTTTTTTAACTTAATTTACTATTTATAAAATAAATATATAACATGAGCTTTATTTTAACCAGTAAAGCTATTTTTGGACACAAATAACCAATGCATAGTTTAGTCTGAGATGTAGAAAAATGATTGCCTCAACAACATCAAAATGACTAATAATCTAATGATCTCTCAGGGACTGGCGCTTCTAACAGTTCAAGCACACTACCCACACCTGAAGCCGCCGCCGTGCGCCATGTTGGATCCACGATCTCAATGTCAGACTGTTGCCGGCGGCCACAAGGCTCTTCTCTTCGTCGGCCTCTATCTCGTGGCCTTTGGCACTTCTGGAGTCAAAGCTTCCCTTCCATCACATGGCGCTGATCAGTTCGACGAGGATGACCCCAAAGAAGCCTCCCTCATGTCCACCTTCTTCAACTATCTCTTGCTCGCCGCTTGCCTCGGAGGCGCCGTCAGCTTGACGATCGTCGTTTACGTCCAAGACAACAAAGGCTGGGATTTGGGTTTTGGGATCGCCACCATCTCTGTATTCTTAGGTCTCATAATCTTTGCCTCTGGATTGCCCCTCTATCGACTTCAGATTGTTCGAGGAACTAGTGCTATCATTGAGATCATACAGGTCACTTCATTTCTCCTTCATACTTAAATCCATCCAGCTCTAGCAAGCAAGCGCATTTGTAATGAATTTCTACCTTGTTCTGATTATTTCAGGTCTACGTTGCAGCATTTCGGAACATAAATCTTACCCTTCCTGAAGACCCTGCACAACTCTACGAGCTTGAACTGCGTAAAGAAGAAGCTGCCTCATTAACAGAATTTTTGCCTCACACAGACGTTTACAGGTATAATACATATGACACATTTATATGTATGATGATTAAACCATCAACTATATATAGCTACGCATTGTGCAAGCATTGGTTCAAAAATAAAGTTTCTGTTCCCAACATATCAGGTTCCTGGACAAAGCAGCCATCAAACCCATAACAGAAGTAGTTGAGAATGATTCTGGAGCTCCAAACCCGTGGAAACTTTGCCGGGTCACCCAAGTGGAGAATGCAAAGATCATTTTGGGCTTGGTTCCAATATTCTGCTGCACAATCATTATGACTCTGTGCCTAGCTCAGCTCCAAACCTTCTGCATCCAACAAGCCCTCACAATGGACACCCATATCTCAAAATCTTTCAAAATCCCTCCGGCTTCCCTCCCGATCATCCCAGTCGTGTTCCTGATCATCATCGTCCCCGTCTACGACCACATTGTGGTGCCTCTTCTTCGCAAAGTCACCGGCATCCCCACCGGAATCACTCACTTGCAGCGTATAGGAGTTGGCCTGATTCTCTCCTTCATCTCCATGGCTATCTCTGCAGTGATCGAAGTTAAAAGAAAACAAGTGGCCAGAGATCACAACATGCTCGATGCTGAACCAACACGAAATCCATTGCCCATGAGCATATTCTGGCTTTCCTTTCAATACTTTGTGTTTGGCATTGCTGACCTGTTTACGTATGTGGGGCTGCTTGAGTTCTTCTACTCAGAGGCACCCAAGGCGCTGAAATCCACATCAACCTGCTTCCTCTGGACCTCAATGGCTCTTGGATATTTTCTGAGCACCATAGTGGTAGAGAGTGTGAATAGAGCCACCAGGAATATGACCAACAGTGGAGGATGGTTGGCTGGGAACAATATTAACAGGAACCATCTGAATCTCTTTTACTGGTTCCTTTCTGTGGTGAGCTTCATCAACTTCTGTATCTATCTGATCGTTTCGAGCAGGTACAAATATAGGGCTCAAGTTCAGGAAGTCAAACAGGGGGATCCCAAGGATTGAATGCAGAAAGGGAAGATATAAGTGGAGTATGGTGTCATGTGTGTTTGTGTGTGTGTGTGTGATTAGCGAAAGTTAAAGTTATATTGCCGTTTTTTCCCCTTTGAAAAAAGTGACAAGTGATGGTGGGAACGAATAGAGGCGTGTGGGCATTTGTTTTCTTCGCAAGTTGGAAGGTGTCAAGTTTATCCGTATGTTGTGAATTTTTTCAACTTTGCTTTGCCAAAAAGAAGAATCCATGTGTGAAGTTTTTCATGCATTCTCTGGCTCCCATATTTCTTTTTAGAAGATATTCTTAGTCCTTTTTATTGGATATTTCATGGTTTTAAGGGGTATTAGATTTTTTTTTCCTTGTACTTAGTATGAGAGTAAGAATTAACATGAGGATTGGTTTTATTGGTGCATTATGAATTAGTTAGAAATTATTTATGCGTAAAATTAGAAGGACCATGTTGACCATGCCCATCAGCCTATGAACACATTTTTTTTTATTTTTCTTTCAGCCGACAAATAATAAAGAGGGAATGAGTGGGAATAGGATATTTTAATGTCAACCATATTACTTTGTTATTTCCGACTGCTTGTAGAAAACTAGAGATGTAGAATATTCCAGCATATCTTGCAATTGATGATAAGTTTTGAGGAATTGGTCATCTTTGATGACTTGGAATCTTGGATCCCTTCTTAATTGGAAGTTAAATAATAATAATAACCCTTAAGACACGTTCCGGTTAATTTTTTTTAGAAATTATAAAAATTAATTAAAATGATATATTTATTATTTTTTTAAAATTAATTTACCTAACTTATAAAATAATATATAATAGAATGATACATATTAATATTTCAAGATATATGTATCTGTGATCCAAAGTAGTTTATTTAATTTTGTGAATCTTGGGGAAAAAAAAAGGAGCCCCACCTTTTCCTGCGGCTGATCTGCCCTCAAAATATCTAAGGCAGTCAATATAATATCCCATATTTGGGAGGAGGAAAAAAATCCATGCCATGTATTAAATTAGGTCTCCATAATAAGCCAAAATAATATCCTTTCTTTCCATTTACTTTTTCTTTTTTCTTTTAGGCAAAAATACTTTTTCTATTTCACGTTGTCGTTTTTCCGTCTAGATTAGATCCCTTGTGTCTGATATATACATGTGTGTATAAATTAAAAAGCAAAAAGAAAATTGAATCAATATTATAAAAATAAATCTCTCTCTCTCTCTCTCTCTCTCTCGCGTCTCTACAGTTCTTTTGTAAGAGTACTTGCTATTTTTTTAAGGATGTAGGCCCGTTATATAATAGTAGTAATAATAATAGTAATAGCACTTGTCGAAGCCAAAAATGATTAAGGACTTTTTTTATCATTAGAGACAACTCCCACCAACTTTTGCTATGACAAGAGTTTCCACCTAAATTTCTACTTGTATTCTATCTCCGGCACAAAAGTCCATTCTTCCTTCTTTGCATTGCAAATTTACAGTATGTATTCCATCATGCATCAACTTCTTTTCTCCCTTATTTTTATACGATTAGATCGGATTTAATTACGATGGAATGCAGCTGAAATAATTTCTCAAAATTGTACTAGTATTATTATATATTAATACCAATTCAAACTCAAGATTCGGTATTTATTTACCGAATAAAGTCTCTTTCACCAAGTTCTTTTTTTTGTTAATTATTAGCTATTTACGCTCATTATTCAGGTTAAGCCATGGCCGCGACAAGAAATCCGAGAGGACCGAGACGACATCTCTGATGACAGAGAGCAGCTCTGACATGTACAAGAGGTACGGGTATATACTAAATACGAATACAATGTCATGGACAAACCAACGGTTCAGATCGTCTTAAGACAACTCCCGTCAATTTTATATTTACTGTGGTGTCCCAAAGTCAACTGCGCAAATCTATTCTCCTTTCCTGTGAGACGTAGTCATTTCGAGCTGGCACTCGCCTGGACGCGCGTAATAATCGCGTCAGCTTAACGTCCCCTACCCCTTCCCCTTCCCCTGTTCAAACCTGTCAAACTCCCCAACTGGAGGGCTGACTGTTCCCACAACAGGCACACAAGCCACGAGCTCTCCTCCTTCATAAACCCCACTTCCCCCCTTTTTTCCTCTCCAGGGGTTTTGCATTATCTGCTTCGCGTTTCCCTGTAAATTTCCCGGAGTTACGGCTCTACATTTCGCAAATCATCTCGCTGACATTGTGTTTTCAGAGTGATTTTATTAAAGGTTTGGCGGGTAATGGAACCCAAAAACAACCCGGCCAGGTTTACACTGGGGAGGCAGTCATCGCTGGCCCCGGAAAGGCATAGCGACGAATCGGAGCTGCATCAAGACGGTGATTGCCTTGAAGGTATGGATCCGGGATTTAGGCTGATGTGTTTGGCCAATGAAGGCGATCTGGATGGTATTCGTGAGCTATTAAAAACGGGGATTAGTGTGAATTACAGAGATATTGATTATCGCACGCCTCTTCATGTTGCGGCCTGCCAGGGATTGACTGATGTTGTTGCTCTTTTGCTCGAAAACGGGGCTGTGGTTGATTCACAAGATCGCTGGGGGAGCACGGTAAGTACAAAGCTCTATCCCTTCTCCCTCTGTTATTGCACGTTCTGAGTTGATTTACTGGGCTAGTGGGTCTGCGTTGCTGTTGCTATTGTTGGTTGGCGATGTTCATGTTAACCAATTGGGATGGCAAATTTTTAGTTTAATGACATGATCAATCATGAAAAGCCTGTTCACCAAGTTCAGCACTCACCTTGAGCATGCCAGGGAAACCATATTTATGATTGGATGTAGATGAAGCAAGAGGCACTGTATGGACATATATTTGAAGCTTAATGTAGGGCAGGTTGCTCATATTGGGCATTCATTGAGCACAATAATGTCATTCATGTGATTTTCAAATACTAGGGCATTTGTAACTTCCATATTTTCTTGGTCTTCTATGTGACTTTTATTTTACCAAAATCTACTGTAAGTAATTACTAAATAATTAATTACTGGAGAATCAATACAAATATCATGTCTCTTATTCAGCCTCTTGCAGATGCTATACATTATAAAAACAACGATGTGATCAAATTATTGGAGAAGCATGGAGCAAAGCCGCTGGTATGTATGATTTGAGAATTGTGAAACTTTAAAGTTGTAGCACTTATTTATCTTGCCATTTCAGCGTTAGCTTGTGCCATTCAACTGGTCTTTGCCAACTCTTGTAATTATACCATGTCAGGTGGCTCCTATGCATGTCAACCATGCACGGGAAGTACCAGAGTATGAAATTGATCCGAAGGAGCTCGATTTTACCAACAGTCTGGAGATAACTAAGGTAAACATGTATTTATGGTTTTATTTAACTCTATTTTCTGGTAGTTAATTTGATCCATCTTCGACATATCTGCTTTAAGAACTTGAGCAACAAATAAGACGAATTCACTAAATTGTGGCCATTTATTTGGATCCCATGGAATGTGACCATTCTGTAGTATTTAGATGCAGCTTGCATTTGTCATGTGCAAGCAAATCTTGGATTCTAATTACTGCATGCATAAGTCATCCGTTAATCCAAGCACTCTAAATGCTTTTCAGACTCCTAATTTTCATGATTTATATTTTTATGTCTCAAATTATTCATCTATTGGTTAGGGAACTTTCTGTAGTGCGTTGTGGCGTGGAACAGAGGTTGCAGTGAAAAAGCTTGGGGATGATGTCATTACTAATGAGGAGAAAGTGTGGGTTACTTATAAGCTTTGTCATTACTAACAAATGTGCTAACATCCTCAATATTAACAAAAGTACTTGGCATCTGACAGGAAGGCCTTTAGAGATGAGCTTGCATTGTTTCAGAAGATTCGGCACCCTAATGTAGTCCAGTTTCTGGGCGCTGTGACTCAGAGCAGTCCAATGATGATTGTGATAGAATATCTTCCCAAGGTTTCTGTTCTGAATTGCATGGAATTTGATCCTTAGGATATTCTTGAGGGAATTTTTTTAATGTAAATTGATACTAAATTTTGCTTTGTCTAATTTTACCATTAATGACGCAGGGAGATCTTCGTGCATTCATGCAAAGAAAAGGAGCTTTGAGACCAACGACAGCAGTGAGATGTGCTCTTGATATTGCTAGGTCATTGACACATTAATCCTTTTTCCCTGTTAAGAGTTTTCTTATTATGTCATGCTGAGCAAGTTTTGTTCTTTTTGTTCATCACGTTGAATTAGTTGTATAGATTTAATTATTGTTTTTTTTAAGTTTTTTGGTCTTAAAATGGTACATTGCAGATTTGGTTTTGATAGGAGATTATTACCAGTCGTGCATAAATTAAGTTACTTTTTTATTTTATTTTGCCATGTTCTTCTTTGGTTTAACCTTTGAATGAGAACTAAGACAAGTTAAAGGTTCTGCAGTAGTTTGGAATTTGGATAGCAGGATACAATTTAGCACAAAACGGATGCATCTTTTAAATTTTCATCATATATACTCCCTCCATGCAGAATTACGGAGCATTTTTAACTAACTTACCCATCCAATAAGTTAGTTGATGCCCTTTAAAATTACACATTATTTCCATGTTTACCCTTATTTAATATGGAGGGCATTTTTGGAAAAACCTTATTAATTATTTCTTGAAAGACAAAAAATGCCTTACATTTATAAACATGACACTTCAGAAAAACGTCTTGTAATTTTAAACGGAGGACGAAATAGTTTGTCATCTCTTTGTATGTATCACTGGTTTATCCAATTCAAAATCATGAAAAGAAATAGCATCTTGCATTGACTCTATTGATAAAGTGATGGGAAAACCTTTCCAAATTTGAGTTTGTCATACATCTCCAAAACGGACATATAATTCTTGAACAATTATCTGTGTGAAAGCGTAGTGATTAAATGCATAAATGACATATCCTTGTAATTTGCCTTGGCATTCTGCAAAGAGCTGTAGAGCCATGTTTTGATGAGAAGGTTGATTTATTCTGTCCTTATATTTTTGGGACTTTGATACAAGTTTGATGGGCTTGCTGGTCTAAGTGTTAGTCCAGCCCAAATGACTTGCTGTGAACACAAGACAGAAAAGTGAACTGGTTAAGAAGCAGCTAGCTGACACTAGTGGAATTTGTGGAAGAGTGGTGGCTGAGAGAGCAAGTGGTAACAGGGGAGTTATGAGGAGCGCAGGCAGTGAGAATGGTGTGGAGAATCATTTTGATGGGTTTTCCTTAGGAGCGACTCTAGGCCCTAAAATGCTAGTGATTATCAGTATTTATCCCTTGACTTTGCGTTCTTGTTGTGTTCTGTTGCCGCACTCTTTATTATCTGTATTATTGAAGGTTGATATTCTTGTAGCTTATACCATCCGATGTCATAGTTGCTTTACTTTTCTAGTGTGATGTTAATTTTCTTTTATTCTCCGTATCAAGGTTCCACCACTCACATAAGATTCTAACTGGTAGATTATAATGTCTCTCTCTCTCCATGCCTTTTGTCCTGTATGAGCGCAGTTTAAATTGATAGATAATACCTATTTTTCTTGTTTATTCTTTGTTCTCCTTACACTGTTCTCGTAACTATGCAGGGGAATGAACTATTTGCATGAAAATAAGCCATCGCCAATAATTCATCGTGATCTTGAGCCCTCGTAAGTTTGATTTGTCATTTTGTGTTTTTCCTTGAAAAGAAAATTACCTAAAATCCATGCCAAGACTAGTGTTTTCAACAAGATTTATCTGCATTAATTTCCTGATTCGGTCTGCACATTTTAATCTATATCTTTTGAGTAAGATAACAGTAATATATTGCGGGATGATTCTGGCCACCTGAAAGTTGCTGACTTTGGGGTCAGCAAATTGCTGGCAGTTAAAGAAGACAAGCCTCTAACTTGCCAAGAGACTTCTTGTAAGTGATTCTATGACTTGGAGTGTAATTCATATATGATTGACTGAATGCTTGAACTGTTTAGACATCTGCAGTGCGTACTTTCTTATTCTGTGGAGAATATTATTTTATTTTATGAAGCTGAGTTTGAGATGCCACTTGATGGATTAGATTTTTAAAGCTCAGACATTCATTATTATGTTTTATTCATAGGCCGCTATGTGGCTCCAGAGGTTTTCAAGCAAGAAGAGTATGACACCAAAGTGGATGTTTTCTCATTTGCTTTAATTCTGCAAGAGGTAGGTTTCTCATATGTCCTTTGATTGATGAAAGCCATAAAACGTCCTATTGGGTTAAACACCTTTATGAATATAGTCTGTTATTTGATAGTTACGGATGCAACTGGAATATATTGTCACCTGAGTTGTGTAGCAGATAGATATCTCTGAACAATAACTTTGCCAGTTGTTATGGTGCCTTTGTTTGAATCCTAATTTAGTTGTTTAAAATATGAATAAGAACGTTGTAATTTTCTTCTTATTTCCCATAAATTTTGAATTTGTTGTAAATTCCTGCTCCTGCTTGCAAATACTCTTTAATGTGAAAAATGCAGAATCAACAAAAGTGAATTAAGGACCCAGACAAATGTCCCTGTTGAAATTTCAAATACTATGCTGAGAGTTTTTTAGTGGTTATGGAACATTTCCACCTTCAAATTTGGAAGTTCAAAATTGATTCCAGAGTTGTTATTCATTGTTGCAATTGTTTTTAAAAATGGAAGGCGCCTAGACATTTGTTGTGGTTTTTTTCTAACGGAGACCTCAATAAGTTGGGGGAACCCACCCTTAAGCTTTTGACAGAAGTTGATACCAACGGTTTCTGCGCTGGTAAATTCTGCTATTTGAAGCAGCCTTCGAGATGATATCTTTTATGTCTTGTGTTTTAGATGATAGAGGGCTGCCCTCCATTTGTTGCAAAGCAAGATGATGAGGTTCCTAAGGTATATGCTGCAAAAGAACGTCCTCCTTTCAGAGCTCCAGCCAAGCGTTATTCCCATGGACTGAGAGAGTAAGTTCTCCATCTGTCAGATGGCATTTCCAGTCTACGTTTTCTCCGTTTCCTTTATTTGCTGGGTTTTAAGTTACAGCATGCGCAGAGAACTTCTTCAGTACTTTAGAACTGACAGTCTTTTGCTGCTAATTCTGATTTCAAAATTAGCATGTTTGATGACAGTCTCACGCTTCATTTTAACGCTTGCTGCTTCAAAATTATCGTCCAAATGCAATAGATTAATTGGCACTTGAGAATCTGTTGTATCTCAAAGATTATCTGCTACTGCAGAAAAATCGGAAGCCAAATTATTATGACTGAAGATTTACATGGTTCCTACAAAATTTTTTTTTGGCATTTTACCCTACAAAATGCTTAAAAACATCATACACACATAAACGTTTTTGCTTACGGTTTCTTATGTTATCTCTGCTTACAGATTAATTGAAGAATGCTGGAATGAGAATCCAGCTAAGAGGCCAACATTTAGGCAAATAATAACAAGGCTTGAATCCATGTACAGCGCATTTGCTCATAAAAAACGATGGAAGGTTCTCTTTCTTTCTCTATCTCCTCCAGCATGATGCACAGGAATTGACATGCTCTCCCCATGATTTATTTGAACTAAAGATGCAAGTTTCATAAGCATGCAAACCCTTGTCCACTTTCTTGCCATTGAAAATTACTTGATGATAGACTCAAGGCTGTTATAGTAATTGGTGGGTTGTCCAAAAAGTGGCCCAGCCTAGGGTTGCGTTACCATCACATGGGACGTGGGTTCTGTTGCTTCTCAAATAGCAGTAACCAATATGGGATTGATTTAGCTCGTTCATATATATATATATATAAAACGTTGGTGGGAGTAGAAGCTGTTCTTGGATTTTGTAACTGACGTTAGTGGTTGCTTGCTGTGTTTCAGGTTAGGCCACTGAAATGCTTCCAGAATCTGGAAGCCATGTTGAAGAGAGATAACTCAAATCTAAGCAGTCCCGGTGGCTCATCTCGTTCTACAGCCAGCAGTTTGTGAATGAAACAGAAGAGCGTAGGTTGGGCCTCACTTTAACTCTAAATGTTGGCCGAAAACTCTTCTTTTTTCAAGTTGGGGTTGGAAGTGGAATTGGAATTTCATTGAAAGCATTCTTTCGGATGAGTCGTGTGTGTATTGCCATGTGTCTTAGTTTTTCAGGATTCTTCAAGCTCCAATGCCGAGCACTATCACATGTTGGAGGATATAAACAATGCTGTTCCCCCTCCATTTTACCTCATGTATGTATAATGTAATACGTCTTCTTCTCTAAACTAATTTGATCTGTTAATAATCTCGTGACCTAGTGATATACAGTCTCTTTGTAAGTGGGAGGTAACCTTGTAATCTAGTGATATGGAAATTTTTTTTGAAGTGGGAAGTCATGGATTTTATCATGCTTGTGGTCTCAAGCTGTCATGGCATGCTCTTTTATCTTTTCACTTTTTAAATGTTCTGTCCGATCTTGATATTTTTGTCAATTCTGTAGAATCAACACCTCAATTTCCCTGCAACATCAAAGAGACGCGTTTGACAATTTCCAGTCAATCGTATCTTAAGTTCAGACAAATTTTTTATTTTATCATACATAAAAGTAATGTAATATTTTATTATCATGGTTGCTGTCACTAGAGCGTATCTGAAAGCCTGAACAGGTGGTAAGTGAATTCTGCACATTATATTATTAATTAAATTAATATTGAAATTAAAATTTTGAGAAGTAATATGAACAGTAAAATCAAAGCGTCAACTGGGTTTCCCTCTCCTCTCAAATAAAAATCACAATTCCAGACGTCCCTCTTCTTACAGCTTCACTAATTTGTGCCTCACAGCACGATGCGTAGTAATAATTAACTAAAGGACAAAGAAATATTTCTTAGGTCGAAATTAAGTTTTTTTTTAACTAACTTTTACCTAACAAATAGTTAAGATCATTAAAATCTATTTACTCGTTTAATATCCATCCTTTTTTAATCGAGTAACTTAGTCACGTATAATATGAAAATAGTATTAATTTCCAATATTCATTAAGGATATTTTTAAAAAAAATCTCATTAATTACTCTTAAAAAATACCTTTTAACCCTAAACGAAGGGAGTACACTATAATCACATGTGTTGATTTGTTGACTCAACCTAATCAACTTTAATTTTTTTTTAGGGGTTAAATATTATTTTTGGTTCTTAATATAAAAATCAGTTAACTTTTTTAGGATGATTAAAAAGTTAAATAAATAAATCAATTAATTATAACATATATTCTGAATTAGTTATGTATATAATTAAATTATATATCAGTTTATTAACCAGGCAGATTAGTTTAAAGAAAAATAATAAATATATAGATTAATCAACTTCCTTAATCTTCTCTAAAAAAGTTAATTATCTCTTATGTTAAGGACTGGAGGTAGCAGTTAATTTCTTCATTATGAAAATCAATGTCTATATATGAATACAAGTTCATGAAACAAACAATGATTATATACAAAGTTACAAACATGTACCATGCACTTTCAAGCTTCACATCATCAAAACACAAATTAGCATATTTTCCCATTATAGAACAAGACCACAAAATTGCCCTATGAAGCAAGTTTAAGATATTCCTTTCCAGAGCAAAATCCCAAATCGATGAAGTGATTATTGTGCATCAAACCGTAATAAATTAAAAGTGTAGGGACTCCATTTTTGTGAGCACACAACGAAATTTCCAATAGGATTCGCCTTTTTTAAATCTGTTTCCTCATTTGGAGAATTTGAAATACAAAAGCTAATGTGAGGGGTGGCTTTAATTACTTGGTTTCTGTATGAGGGAGAGGACCATGTGCCCTATGGCAAAGGGCACTAACCAAAAAAGATAAAAACAGCCTGTGAGCCCTCTAACACTACTAATGGAGATATAAGATCTAACATGATGACTTTTTCCATTAGTGGCAAACCCTAGAAGCTTTGTACTCAATAATACTCACATATCCTTGTTATTTTCAGAAATACGTGCACGTACTTCACTTGTAAGCCTTCTTTAATTATTTGATTTGTGTTACTGTTCATAAAACTCACGCATGCATGGAGACAAATCTAGGGCTGGTGAGAAAGAGTCGGTCTAATTAACAGTACTACCTCTCGTTCTAAATATATAAGCCAAGCAAATGGTTTAGTTTGTTTAATTATAAATATAAGATATTAATCCACTTTATCTCTTAAATTTATAATGTTTTTCTCAAATTATCCTTATTGATCAGATATAGTACAGGATTTCTATCAAGAAGTAGTTATAATGCACATAATTAGAACGAAAGGCAATTTAGAGAGACCAATCCACTTTTGTTATAAATAATGAACTTGACTAATTTAATATTTATTAAGATTATCTAACTCTTATATTAAATAGCGAGGTATCTAAGAAAGAGATACATTGTATCTTTTAATTTATTCATAATTGGATTCAGTTTTTCCGTAAGTATACGAAGATTAAAAATTCTAAATGAACAAGTACTATTTATAAAATAAAATACATTTTTGATACAATATATAATATGATATTCAGTATGGTGATCCAGATTCAAAAATATTACTAGATTGATCTTCCGGCAACTTTTTATTTATAAAATTTTTAAACCACTGATCATGATTAAATTGAACCGATCGATTTCCTTCTATTTAAAGAAGTTCCTGTTAGTAATTGAACAGCATTTTTCATAATATTATTTTAAGAATGGAATGGTCTGATGAAATTTAAAAAATATAAGAGATATTCAAACAAAAATACCATCTTGATCATAAATTGAAGCCTTCATGTTACTCTGAATTATATGGTTCAAGTCACTATCGTTTAGTAGTGAGGCCTGAATAACTTAGCATGAGGTCTTAATTAATTATGAAAAATCCTCCATTCCACCTTGTGCCAGAAGTAAATCGATGCGATGTTCCATTTAACTGACCAAATATGCTATCAAGTCAATCTCTTAATTATATTATTTCCCTGGGTTTAGGGGCAAATTTGTCCCAGAAGTGTCCACGGAGTTGTAGTGCGTGTTTGGAAGTTTTTTGACTTACAATTTTACTCTGAAAGTATACAAAACGGTGTAATATTACTTTAACCCTAACGGATGCAAACGGTCAACTAACGGTCAACTAAAATTTTATTCAGTCAACTAACGGTCAAACTTAATTTTTTTAACGGAAAAGACAACATTGCACTGTTTTATACACTTCCGAGATAAAATTACACCTCAAAAAATTTCCAAACACTCAGTGCAACTCCGTGAATACTTCCGGAACAAATTTGTTCTTTAACCTTATTTCCTTTCATCCTCTTAACTAAAACTCATTTCATCACTTCTCTTTAAAGTCACGAGGACAATCTCATCAGTACTGTAACTGTAAGGGGCATTAACCTCCCCCATCGAAAAGGTACAAGGATACTCGTACGAAAAATCAAACCTCTTAAAAAAAATAAATAAAACTCCTTTTTTTTCACATGTGTCAGCATTCAGATTGTTTTTATCTTGTATAAAAGATGGCTTTCAGACTGTAACTCTGTGAGCTTTTACCTTACCCATTCCAGTACTCTCCAGCCAAGTTCACTTTTTTCCTTTTGGCTTCTTTATGTCATGAAATTATTGGCTGAGACCAAATGACAGACTTACTACTCCAATGTCCTCTAGTTCTTCACCAGCCATGTGACCATGTACCTTCATAACAGGTCGCTATTGTCTCATGCTACATACCCTTATTATTAGTTTTGAGTTTCATCAATATAAATTAGGTACTTAGTTGATCATCTATATGAAAAAACCCAAGCAAGTTTGTCCTCTCAAACTTCAACTTGTAATAATAGGATCAAAATATCAAATTGCTACAGCTCAGAACCCCACACTGAAAGGCTGAAGTCAGAAAATTTAAGGCTCATCCGAGTTTAAAATATCCTTTAGGGAAAGATTTCCATTGAATCTTCTAATCTTAAATCTTTGCTTAGATTGGGATCAAGATGCACT
>QFDD01000836.1:0-37168 GCA_006871305.1 Vachellia collinsii
AACATGATTTCTGAACATTTTGACAATACTTATTTGCATGTTTCTGCCCCAAAAGGTACAACCTTCTCACCCAATGTATGTAAATTTCACCCTTATTGGCTTGCTTCTCATTGCTAGTCTCCATCAAAGTTGGTTAACCTGTTCTCATGTAACTCCTTGGAATCCCGTAAAAAGAAACGAACCATCAAGCATGCATGTCTTATTACTATATATATATGTAACTAAAACTTGGAGAGGACGATAGGAAAATAACTTTTGAATATTCTAAATCCTATATAGTACCATAAATAAAGAAAAGGATAAATTGATATTAGTTTACAATTTGGAATTTCACAATTTAAAAGAAAAGACTAAACCGTCCTTAAGTATTATCTGTCATGTGCAAAACGTCACACCATCATCATCTTCATCTTGTTCATATGGTCTTGCAGTCTTTGGGAGAGGGAGGAGAGCAGCTCGCAGCAACAGAAGAAGAAGAAGAGACCTCTAGCGCCTCATTCATCTTCTTCCTCTGTCCTCACCTTCGACTGGGAAAGAGGACAGTAGTATCACGATCGCGAAGAGGGAGAGAACATGAAGCCCAACACCTCCTTCTCCGTCACCTTTGCATGTGTCTTCATCTTCTTCTTCCCATGACTCCTCTCTCTGTCACACATTCACACTACACTATCGTCGGCTTATCCTTTGTTGGCTCTTTGGAGACCCACTTATCATATGCAACTTCCCCCGTCAACTTGTTCAAAAAAAAAAACATCATTTTAAACCCAATCAGAAACATAAGAAAGATGAGAGAAGATGAATCTCACTTTTTGTATTAGATGTAAATTGTAAAATTGAATCTATACAAACAAAATATGGATACTGATGTAAGTTGTTGTTGTCCTATTGATAATAATGTCAATATTACTAATTAATGTTTGTGGTATACAGTTTATTCTTATGTAAGTGTAATATATATTAGCTGGCAATGACAATAAAACAATACTTGAAAGTAAAATGTTAATGTTCACTTGTCATTTTCAAATATGTAATTTGTTACTGTCATATGGACATGTTGTGAAAAGGATGACATAAGTTGTCATTATGTTTTATAGGAATAGTCAATACCTTATGTAAAGTTATCAATTAAGGAAGTTCGCTGTTGCCCACTTTCATCACTCCACAAGGAAAGCTCTCGGGGCATCTGTAACACCCTGAGGGAGTGTAACACCAAGCGCTGCTAGGAATCTAATACCCTCAGGGGCCCCGGAGTGGGTGAAGGGGAAAGGAAGACACAGTAGGTAGGGTGCGTTCAAGTCTCACATCGGTTAGATTTGTCTAAGTGAATACTATATGTGTAGTCAATGTGTGACCTTTGATATCCGATGAGCCTTTTAAGTGACTATGAGATCCCAAAAGGATAAAATCTTGTGTCTATGGGCTGCTAAATAAGGATAATACTACAGGATGTTACAATATGGTGCCTACGGACGGCTAAACAGGGATAATACTTCAGGATGTTACAGCAGCTTCGCCGCAGCCAACTTTCATCACGTCATAGTTAAAAAGTTGTCAATGGCATAAAAATACTTGTCAACCCCTTCACAAAAGTTGTCAATGCACCATGAACACTTGTCTCACATAAGTTATCATTGCTTATGTTAGAGTTGTCAATACCCTATTGGTGGTTGTCAACAAACGAAACGGAGCAACATGGTCAAATTAATATAAGGGTTGTCAATTGCTTAAGAAAAGTTGTCAATAAGTTGTGAACACTTGCCAGTACGTTATTGAATGAAAAGACATGTGCACACTATTGACAAGTGTTCGTAGCATATCTTAAGTGATTGATAACCCGTAAATGGAGTCCGGGAAAGTCGAGCTTGTCAGATTCGCCTGATTAGGCCCATTTAAATCGAGGGCCTAACCTGTGATTTAATGCCATAAAAAGGAAGCGAGTCTAAAAGAGTCGGCCCTTTTAGGCCTGTCAAATTATTTTTTTTATTTTTGTTTCTGACGTTATTTGTTATTCCTATATTTGCTTTCAAGTTTCATAAATAAATCCTTTTATATTGAACATTTATTTTTAAATTTGTTTTCTTGTCAATCATATACCATATAAAAATCTAAAAATGTGAAAAGAAAAAAATATTGTTGAACCATAATTTTTTTATAGTTTATCTAATGCATTATATTATAACAAATCTTTTTTTCCCCTTAAAGTTTTAGAAGAAATCATTTCAAGCAAACACTTATTTATAGTTATTGTATGTGTTATATAAAGACACACACATACATATTTTCACTCATCGAATCTTTGTTCTTTCCAATTTCAATATCAAACTATTATGTTGTTTTCTACATACAAACTACTTTTCAAAGAGTAAATTACAAATTTATTGTTGTAACTTGATATATTTGGAAAAAAGTGAAAATATGTTAAATATGCCCGTGATCCATGAGCTAGCTCATAACCCACAGGCTAGCTTGTGACCAACATGTACAAGTTTAGGTGCCGAGCTGCAGAATTGAAGAATAAATACAGAACTTTATTTTATCATTTTATTTCTTACATTAATAACATTTAGACATCCTCTTACTTCTAATTATAAATCATGTGACTATTACTGAAAACAATTATTATATCCAATTGTTAAAATTGTCGTTCATAATATATTATTATTTTAACTTTATTTCTTTTAATTTAATTTTGATATCTTAAATTATAAATTTTATTACTTTAAATTGAAAAAAATAAGAAAATATAATTTTTTTTGTTAGACGAGCCAAAAGCCCGCTGGTTGGCCTGAGCCCGACAATTCAAGGGCCAAGCTTCAAAAACCTTTTTTATTGTACATATTCAATTTTACTATTTACAGCTAGTACAAGAAGTGAGATTCGTTTTCTTTTATCTTCCCATGTTTCCAATTGGGTCTAAAATGATGTTTTTTTGAACAGGTTGATGGGAAATGTTGCATATGATAAGTGGCATAAGCGGGTCTCTAGAGAGCCAACAGAGGATAAGCCGACAACAGTGTAGAGTGAATGTGTGACTGCAAGAGGAGTCTTAGGAAGAAGAAGATAGGCACATGCGATGGTGATGGAGAAGGAGGTGTTGGGCTTCATGTTCTCTCCCTCTTCTCGATCGTGATATTGTTGTCCTCTTTCCTCGTCAAAGGTGAGGACAGGGGAAAAAGATGAATGAGGCGTCAGAGTTCTCTTCTTCTTCTGTTGCCACGAGCTGCTCTCCTCCCTCTCCCATAGACTGCAAGACCAGAGGAACAAGATGAAGATGACAATGGTGTGACGTTTTGCACATGACAAATAATACTTAAGGGTGGTTTAGTCTTTTTCTGTAAATTGTGAAATTCCAAATTGTAGACTAATATCAATATGTCATTTCCTTTATTCATGAAGATGACAATGGTGTGACGTTTTGCACATGACAAATAATACTTAAGGGTGGTTTAGTCTTTTTCTGTAAATTGTGAAATTCCAAATTGTAGACTAATATCAATATGTCATTTCCTTTATTCATGGCACTGTACGAGGTTTAGGATCTTCAAAAGTTATTTTCCTATCATTTTCCCTAAAACTTGTCCCTCAACAATAATTGGTCATTGTAACCATCACATGTGACATCTTTAATCAAAACAATTGGTTCACATCATATATTTATACAATTAATAATATTTTCAATCATGTCATTAATGAGTTTTTATTTTCCAAGACAGCTTCATTTTTATTAGTTACTATGTGTATTTTTAAATTAATTTTTTCACCTTCACTATTAACTGATTTGTCTAATAAATAAAAAAGTAAATGTTTTTTTCCTACAAACCCTAAACCCTAATTGGGGCATTTGAAAATGAAGTAAATTTATTTAATAAAAAATTGATGTGAACCAAATAAATGATTATATGAACACTATATTAAAATTACAATTAGCAGCAAAAGTAAAATAAATTAATTGAGGCATTTGAAAATGAGTAAAGAATTATGACGTGGTGATATTAATGTTATATTTAGAGTTATCTTCTTGGGTGGTGGGGGCGGGTAGGGGGCGTTGGTAGCGATACATGTAATTGTATAAATATTATTGATCATTTGTCACAAGATGATTATCTTACAAATAGAACAACACTTGCTTTGAGATTAGAAATTACAGGTAGGTTTAATAAATTGCTAACTTATACTTATAAACGAATAGCATGTGTTTCAATGTTGATAATTCTATATGTATTCTAAATTTTTCTTACGTTTGAGCTCATTATACAATTGAATTACTCCATTTGTTTCTTTCTATAAGCAATAGTTATCTAAATCCTGCAAAATCAACAATTGGTTCAAATAAGTCAAAAAAAATAAATGCGCATGAGAAATTATTTTTTCTTCCAAGTACAAATTTATTTATGGAGATAGTGAGTTAGAGAGAATTGGTGGGAATAATATAAGAGAGACATACAATGAATTGGGGGTCAAAATATAAAATGCATTGAATTTTTTCAAAAAAACCAAATAGTTGTATATATAGATGGAACTAATCCTATATGAGAGAATATTGCTTATAAATAAAATTAAAAAGATTATATTCTCTAAATTTATTTTGTATGACTTTAATGTTGTTCATTTAATTTATTAATCCAACAATTTCATATCACTGTGCAACACAAAGGGGTTATCAAGTCTTGTTTATATCTGAAATAAAGGTGATTATTCAGTAGAATGCGAGTTTCAAAATCAGACCAAGTATAAACTAATAAATAACTAACATTGGTAACTTTTTCCCCCTAATTAGTATTTTAACACGTAATACTGTCTAAAAGGAGTTTTCACAGGAGAGAGGTCCTTCAGTCTCTTCACAATAGTTGGAGAAACATGACAAGTTAGGCCATTTTCCTTCAGTCTCTTCAATCAATGCTCTGTTTCGTATGGGGCTGGCCATATGACTTCTCACCGAACATGAAAAGCCAAAACTGAGTATTCACCAGGGTTAATTCATATGCCTAAATGTTCTTTCTTGATCACTTTCAGTACTTGCAATCAGAAAGAAAATGACCCAGAAAATCCAAATGTGGATTTGAATTATAATGATCCTGCAAGGTTGCCATCTTGTCAAGATTTTTCTGTTATTAAGCAGTGAAAAGTACTAGCCTGGTCCATTACTTGTTATCACTTGTGTCTTTTTTTTTTTTTTGTTTCTTAAAGCATCATTTTCACATCAAAAATCTTTTTCTTGTGATCAACATTTGATCTGGCCCTCCATCATATCATCTCTGTTGATGTTTTGTGATTTTGAAATTTCACCAAATTAAATGGATGCTAAAGGCTGTCATATATTTCATAATTGAGAGCCACCAGACCTTGTTTTTATGGTCAGGACTTTGATATCTTGTGAAGTTACATATTCCTACTTTTGCACGACCACAGACTTAAGAAAGGAATTGACAAAGCAAATAAAAATAATAAGAAAAAGGTGAATTCTATATTCTATTCCACACTGAATTTTGACAGTGATATGGCTTGAAAATTTTGGCCCTCGAACTGTAATGTTCAACACATGACAGTGGATCTGAGAAATCAACCAGCTAACTCCAAAAGAAACAATCTTTCTTGTTTTTCTAGTGAACAGAAAGTTTTCCACTTAGATGACTATATATGAGAGACACGAGCTTGTATGGACCGGGGGGGGGGGGCGCATACTAATACACCACCAAATATCATATTCCTTTCTTCTTCTGATCAAAGAAAGCAGCTCTCAAGATATCACCTCCAAGAGATGCTTCAGTGATAGAATGACGAGGCCTTTTCTTAATAAATAGGTATCTTATTTATACTTAAGTGAAAAGGGGATGAAGGTGAAGATAAACGAAGATTTGCTCCAAAAGTAAAAAGATCAGCAGAAAATGAGCCAGCTAATCCATGTACGTGCAAATAGAACTTAGAGGGGAGTGAGTGGTTCTTGTATAAGATGGCCCACTTGTCATGTAATTGCCGTACAATCAAAATTGGGTAGCGTGTGTGATGATGCTAAGACAAAAAGAAAAAGGGCTTCACAGTTCACACATCCTGGAAAATAAAGCATAACATGTACTTAAACAGTTAAAACCTAAAAAAAAAACAGCTCAGAGAGGCAGAACGAAGAAGGAAAATGGAATACAAGTTAACAATGACAAGTAGAAAAAAGAGAGAGGGAAAGGGAGTAAAGGAAGAAAAATGAAAAAACAGAGAACAGTGAAAGGGACAAAAGGAGATGGGCCCTGAAGCATGGGAGGTAAAAGAAGGAAAGAGATGCCAAAATGATGATGATAATACACAGTTAGTACACACATGCATTTATATTATGATCACTAACATGAACACATGGATTCCAAGAACCAATTTCCCACTATGCAACAAATAATTTTTCATCATTAGACCAACACTCCACCCCCATATCCCTTTTTGTCATTTTAGTCCTTACTAAAGGTCAACTTTCATCTAACCTTTCATAATATTATTATGCATGGGCCCATCAATACACTTCCACGCTCCACTATTCTTTTTTTGGATTACAACCAAGATTCCTTCAATGGAGGGGTTTTAAATTTTTCCCACCATTAGTCATTTTCAGAATTATTTTTTCCCTCTCACTTTTCACCGTCACAGCACAAAAAAAAGTACTGGCCTTTTTTACTGGGTTCTTTTGCATTTTTTCCCCTTTTACCCTTGTTTCATTCTTTCCTGGTAGATTCTTGTTTGAAATCCTTAATTCCCGTACCAAAACCAAGAGAAGAGCACTGATACCTGCATTGAAATTTAAGCCTACATTTTCTGCTTCAATTATTTCTCAGCCCCACTTCAACTAATTATTGATTTCAGGATAGTTATTACTTATTTTGCTAAGAAATGAAAGAAAACAGATACCCACGTCAATCAATCATTATCATCAGTTCCTTCAACCACTGACGTGTCTGCATGTGTAACAGCAGAAAAATATACATAGCATCTGTAAATTTTCAAGAGATTAAATAAAGATGACCTAACCATGTGGCTTCAACATTTTTTTTTATGTGCAGAACACATCTCATATAATTAAAAGTGCATGTAAGGGAAGATATATGTATATCTCAGTGGACACCACCATGAGTTTCTTCTCTCAACGACCAATAATACAACTAAGTAGCTAGTTTCATTCTGTGTGCTAGGCTTGCTGCCTTTAAGGATACCTGTTATAGGAAACTGAGATCTTTCTGTGATTCTTTTTCTGTAGGATTGCACCATCAAAACGTTATTTTCATCATTTAAAAACGAAAAAAACCAAAAGCCTAATCACAAGGGAGTGGGCAATATTCTCTTCTCTGCTTAAATTATAATTATTGATGCAGTACAGAACAAGTTCATGTATCAGCACCAGTATATAAAATATTATAACCACCCTGGAAATGTTTTGATGCACCCACTAAAGGGAAAGTTCATTAGACTGATCATTCATTCGTGCTTTGACACGAAGCGTTTTGGCAAATCCTGACAAATGGAATGAAATGAGTTGTTAATAATGTGAATCCTCTTTTGCAAACGCTATTTATTTATCCTCTTCTAATATTTAAGTAGTGCTTTAATTTGCGTGGCGGAGAGATTTAATATTTGATTAGTGAGATCAGTATCTTTTGTATTCATATTTGAATTACCTCCTTTTTGGTGAGCCATTGGTGGGTTTATAAATGCAGCTCACAACCAGCTGGAATATTCTTTTACTTGTTCGATCGATCACTTCTTTTTAGATTAATACAGTGATAATTTTTTTCCAGCGTTGGGTCAGCTGAAGTTTGAACTTTAACTTCTCTGATAAAAGGATTATTCGTTAGAAATGGTATATTAATTTCATAGATTCTTTAAAACTCAAATAATTTATCTGTTCATCACATTTTCTATCGCCGCCAAAAATGACCGGGGCACCGATTGACCGGAATTGTAAATTCTGATGTATGTATTTTATTCAGCACACGAAAGAATCTCCAATTTTTTAATTTGACTTTTATCTTACTCTGCACATGAGTTTTCAGAAGGAAAAAAATTCATGGGTATGTACACTGGGATATATTCGATGTGTAAACACATACAATCAGCTAGTCACTGGGTTGTCCATGCATGTCTGTTGGTAGAGATTTGTCCATAAAATCCAAAATCTTTCTGATAAGATCTGCCATTCTCAACTGCCAGATTATGATATTACTTGACATAGTAATTAGGTACCGCATTTAAAAAAAAGCCAAAAAAAAAAGGAACAGAAGAGGGACGTTGAGCATGAATTATTATTATCGTTGAGAGCAAAAGTTGGGTCTAATTTGAGGGATTAGTTTAAAATTAGTCGTTAGGTTACCAAAGTCATGAACGGTTGTTGAGAGATGGGACAATAATATGCCATTGGGGACTATTTGGCCAGCTTCAGAACTTGGGATTTTCAAACAAAACAATTACTCATCATTAGTCTAACTCAACTCTTTGTTCATATCAACCTGCTTTCAATGTAAAACCATACATATATTACAATCAAACACGAGGAACGAGGTTGGTGGCTGTACTTGGTAGAAGATCATTCACATGCATGTATTAATCTCCTTTCAATGTTAACCATATGTATATTAACAAGAATAGTTGATAATATCATTACTCGGTCTAATCACAATATGTGCAACATTCTCATACCTATAAAGGATTGGACGCTTCACTTGAGAAAATGTTAGAATTCAAAAGCACTCTGGATTCCTATCGATACCACTCGCATTGCTACAATTTTCCCTAACCATTGCCAAATCCAAACCTTTAAATGAGTGAAACTACTTTATTCTAATCATGGTTTTTTTGCATCTCCTGTCTGAAACTGACGCTACACTTTATCATCTGGACTACTCCAACACTCTCTACGTCCTTGAACCGCATCGATGTTGTCCCATTTAAGAAGAATTTACTCAATTGTCTTCTGGGCCAATATATTTTTGGTGGCATGTTGAAAAATGATGTCAGCATGCTGCTTAGATCTTGTTCTACTCGCTCCTTTTGCATAATTGATGTTTTCCTAAACTCCCATTCCCCTAACTCTTCAACACCAAACTTAATTGTATAATTTTTCTCATTTTATACAATTGACCATTTTTATGAAAAAGGTTATAATATAGTGATTGTTTTTTGATTTAAAAATGAATCCAAAGGTCATCCAACTAATGCGTACAGGGCGAAGAAATAGGGTATGAAGTGCAAGAGACGGTGGGTAGGTCCAGTTGGATTTTTATCACATGTCTAGTCGTTAGGATGCCAATGAAACTACCCAGTGGAAGGAAGCTTCAGCTCAGTGTAACGTATAAATTAAGATCAAATAATACATTCTCCTGTCTTAAAATATAGGCAGGAGGAAAAAAAAGACGGACACTAACTGCGAGAAAGACAAGAAATGACATAATTGGAGTCACAAAATGCCTCCTTTTGAGAGCAGGCACTTGAGTGGGTACTTGAGTATTTGTTGTATTTGATAAACACAGTTTAACTATCTTCGTTTGGTGCCATAATTGGTTTAACCTTTAATTAAACACCTAATCCACTGCTAGAATGCCTATTACGGACATCTCTCCTTGACATTGAAATAGTTATCTCTCTCTGAGATTTACTTTATTGAATTAGCGTAGGCAGACAAACTTTCTCCATCAGTGGATTACTTGTTGCAGGCCAAGAAACACACACACACAAGCTTGCTCGTCACAAACTGGCTAAATCCCCAGAGAAGTGCGAGTCAGAAATGACTTTATCGATTACAGATTACCGATTACAGAATTCAGATGTACTGAACGTATTCTCTTGTTGTCCCTCATGAACCACACCACTAATTGATGCCTTCCTAATCCTGCTGGTTTCCTCTGTTTCTCTCAAGAGTATCAGTCACTTCCTTCCGATGCAATAAATTTTCTGCTGCCAGAACCAGTTTTGCCATGAAAGAACACACACACACACACAGACCAAATATAGCTATATCACAAAAAATGGCAATAAATGATACCCTATAGAAGAAGAAACTCAAAAGGAAAAAAAAAAAACTTGATCTGAGATCTTTTTAATGATGCCCCATCTTGCAAGCCAGCTCTCTGCCATGCTCGACAAGTGCCCCGTGGGTACAGAGCACTTCAAAAAACAGAGACCTAATATGTGAAAAAACTGTACGACAAGCGTGAAAAGGGAGTAAGAAATCCAACACGCACCTTTTTCCCCCTTTAGCTGTAATACCCATATTTTAACTTAACTTCCTACTAAAGAAATTTTAAAAGCTGCCATTAATTTCCTTTAAGTATTGATCTAATTATTGACTGACAACAATTTTTAATGCTAAATAAGAAAGGAGCAAAAAAATTCCGCCATCAGGGAATTTTCAGTGTCAGAACTTCAGTCACGTTATTGTATTTAAACTTTAAAAAAAGTGGATGACCTGATGATCTCAGGCTCTTAATTAAATTCAAAGCGGGATTTAATTTAAATCGCTGCTTTTCAGTATTTGAAACAGACGTTAGTTTAATGCTTCTGATGAGGCCTTAAAAACAGGGTGAACCAACTGAAAAAACTTTAATTAATTCTGATTGGAGAGAGTTTTGTTGTGCCCCCAGACAAATTATATATGTATATATATTTCGCCGTCCTTTTCAGCAAAGAATCAAACTTTGGAGGGATCCCCAGATTCGTCGACGATTGATTTGACAAATATGCTGAACAGTACATTGGTTATTTCATTCTCAGTAAATAACCTTCAGGTTTCATGACATGTTACAGGGTTTCAACGATGCTGATAATTTAGATGTTGACTGAGATTTGCGATATGCCTGCAACGTTCTAGGTTTTAAATCGCTTAAAGTCGGCGTAGACTAGGTTTAATACAATCCTTAATAACTTTACTCTTTTTTTTTTTTCTTGAACTTCAAAAGAGATTAGACATGGAAAGTTGCTTTATTTAATTAATTTTTAGTTGTTCTGCGTCTTGTTTTTAATTAATTTGGTTTTGGCTTGCCTCCCTTCCTTGCTTCTGAGCAGAGAAAACCGGCGCACTCTATGGAGACAGATTCAGAAGTGTAAAGCCATGACTTCAGACAAGCAAAATTCTGCCTTTTATCGAAGTAACTTGCAGTAAAAGCCAAATCAAACAATGGAAAATCGACAGTCATTAAATTTTTTATTAATTTTGAATCATTTAAAAAAAGCAAAACAATCTTTAATCATCTGTTCTTTTGTATAATTGGAATTTGTTCCGGTCAAAAACCAATCTTCAAGTTTTCACAGTGTTCTTGTCGGGTGGAGGAAATGAAAACTACCCCCCCCCCCGCGGCGCGGGTCTCTTTCTTCCCTTCCCATCCCTCCGAAATTTCTCTGTCTAGGTTCTCACCATCTGTCGCTTTCGGTGTTTTTTACAGAATTAAACGAACTGAAACGTTAACCCTCTGCCACTAACCCTTACAGCTTCCGCTCTTATTCAACAGTCTGTCGCGAACTACAAGAAGAAGAATGAGCGATGAGATATAAAATCAACAGAGGAAGGAAGAGAGAGCACTACGAACAGATAAAAACAAATATTTTTTTTAAAAAAATGAGAGCTGAAAAGTTGGAAGAAGGTACATGAGCTTAAAAGACAGGTAAGCTAGAGAGAGTGAGATAACAGAGGGGTGGGGAGTAAGAAGCCCTTCATAAAAGCTTTGAAATTTTGCAAATGTCACAAGATTCTGTCGAGATAAAGACGATTGAGCAGTGGAGATGGTCGGAAATGCAAGGCCTTGAGCTGGTCTCTCCCGCTCCTATTTCTGGCACTCACACATCGCCAACAACACAGTCAGAGGAAAACAGAGAAGCCAAGCCCATGGAGGCCGCTCAAGAGGGAGAACGAAAGGAAGTTGGAAGTCTCGCTAATGGTAGTGCCAGCGGTGGAAGTAGTAGCAGTAGTGGGGAGAAGCCTGGGAATATTCCGGCCGTTGGATTTGGCGAGCTTTTCAGATTTGCCGATGGGTTGGATTACATTCTGATGGCTATAGGAACAGTCGGAGCAATCGTGCACGGTTGTTCTCTGCCTTTATTTCTCCGGTTCTTCGCTGATCTCGTCAATTCTTTCGGGTCGAATGCCAATAATGTGGACAAGATGACCCAGGAAGTCGTCAAGGTAATAAAATTACGATTCATTATCCAATACTTTTTTATGTGAATGCTAATTGAAACTTTGCTTTTTCTGTTGTTTGTAGTACGCATTCTACTTCCTGGTGGTGGGTGCTGCTATATGGGCATCATCATGGGCAGGTGAATTATTCTCTGGGACTTGAGGCTTTCTGGTTTGAGTTTCTATTTCAAGTGTTCGAATGTTATTAGAGAACCTCCTCCTTGTTTCAGAGATATCTTGCTGGATGTGGACTGGCGAGAGGCAATCAACGAAGATGAGGATCAAGTACCTTGAAGCTGCCTTAAACCAGGACATTCAATACTTTGATACCGAGGTTAGAACATCCGACGTCGTTTTCGCCATCAACACTGATGCAGTCATGGTCCAGGACGCAATTAGCGAGAAGGTGAACTACACGCCATAACGAATTCAAACCATTTCCCCCTACCTTTCGTATTAGCTGGTTTTACTATTGTGTGTTTAATCCAATTTTGCTTGCTCTATGAGCAGCTGGGTAATTTCATTCACTACATGGCGACTTTTGTTTCTGGATTTGTGGTGGGTTTCACCGCCGTCTGGCAATTAGCCCTTGTTACCCTGGCCGTAGTCCCTATGATAGCTGTAATCGGAGGCATTCACACCACCACCCTGACCAAGCTCTCAGCCAAAGGCCAAGAAGCTCTCTCTAAAGCTGGAAACATCGTGGAACAGGTAGGGGGAAAGAATTAACGCAGGCTAATGCTTCTTTTTGTGCCTCTTTCCCCACCCAACCCTCAGATTTATGTGGATAAAGACAAAAGATTTAACTTTTCGAGCATGATCTCTGATTGTTTCTGCACCTGGGTGTGGTTGGTTCGAATTGCAGACGATCGTGCAGATTCGAGTAGTACTGGCTTTCGTTGGCGAGAGCCGAGCATTACAGGACTACTCTTCGGCGTTGAAGGTAGCCCAAAAGATTGGCTACAAAAGTGGGTTCGCAAAAGGTATGGGATTAGGAGCAACATACTTTGTCGTTTTCTGTTGTTATGCGCTCCTCTTATGGTACGGCGGCTACCTCGTCCGGCACCACTACACTAATGGAGGACTCGCCATTTCCACCATGTTCGCTGTTATGATTGGTGGATTGTGAGTATTATTCACTTCGTAAAATTCCATTTTTTTAGGTTCTATTCAGCAAAGTCTTTGAATCAAATTCATTTACCCTTTCACTGTTTCAATTAAACTAGGGGTTTGGGGCAATCTGTGCCGAGCATCGCTGCATTCACAAAGGCCAGAGTCGCTGCCGCAAAAATTTTCCGAATCATCGATCACAAACCGAGTGTAGACCAGAATACTGATTCGGGTTTGGAATTAGAGTCCGTGACAGGGTTAGTTGAGCTAAAAAATGTAGATTTCTCATACCCGTCGAGGCCAGATGTTCGGATCCTCGATCATTTCTCTCTGAATGTACCAGCCGGCAAGACCATCGCTTTGGTCGGCAGCAGTGGCTCCGGCAAGAGCACCGTCGTCTCCCTTATCGAGAGATTCTATGACCCCACTTCAGGTAAACTTGGGAATTAGAGTTGCAGTAAATACGTAATTTGACTACAAATTGTTATATGAATTTATTCTATTTTGAAAATGTTTTATCTGTCTAAAGAAAGTGATATTTTTTTGTGGTCCTTAGTAGTAATTAATATAAAAGTTACTGAATTACCCGGTACAGGACAAGTTCTGCTTGATGGACGTGACATTAAAACATTGAAGCTGAAATGGCTGAGGCAGCAAATAGGACTTGTAAGCCAAGAGCCTGCTTTATTTGCAACCACTATCCGAGAAAATATATTGTTGGGTAGGCCTGACGCAGCCCAGGTAGAGATCGAAGAAGCTGCAAGAGTAGCTAATGCTCATTCATTCATCATCAAGCTCCCCGAAGGCTACGAGACCCAGGTCAGTCAAAATCATCATGTTTCATGAAAAATGGGATATAGAATAAGCCTTTTGTTTCGTTTGTCGCAAGTCATGTTTAAAATATACTATTATGAAAAACAATAAAAGGGGACATAACTAATTTATATCTCAATTATTTAGGTGGGGAAGTGGTATTATATGGAAACAGAGGTTTTCCTACTTCTGGCAATTGTGGGGTAAAGCGGATAACTGTTGAATGTGGATCTTGACCACAAGTTTTTTTAATATTTTTATCAGTTGCTTATTGAAAATTTTTGGTAGATTTTATTGGGCTGGATGGATTTGTTTGGTCAACGAACCAAACCCATTAATTATCAATTCTTTCTTCTCAAAATTCGTACAAGTCAAACTCAAACCCAGAGAAGTGACTGGTCATGGATTGCATATGAAAATGACCAAGAGGGTAACATGCCTCACCCAACAACGCATGTGCATAAGTAAATACAGAACAACTGGAAATCTATTATTAAATAGTGACCGGACAAACCACCACTGGGGTATTAACTAACAAGTGGTGCCTAAACATTTTAAAAATGAAGAAAAGGAAACAAGCAAATCTTTTCGATTTTATGGCCTCTATATTGTCGCTCACTCGCTCTCAAATAAACTTCTTATGAAATGACAGAATAATCAGAGTACTGGATAGATGTTGATTTATACATGATGAGGTGGAATTTACTAATTAAGACAATCTTATTCCAAACTTTTTGAAGGAAAGAATGGTTCCTTTGTCCAATAAACTGTTGAAAAAAGACATACTTTTTTAAGCTAACATCTGGGGATTTGGAATGACAGGTAGGAGAGAGAGGATTGCAACTATCTGGAGGGCAAAAGCAGAGAATAGCAATAGCAAGAGCAATGCTGAAGAACCCAGCAATTCTTCTTCTGGATGAGGCAACAAGTGCATTAGACTCTGAATCTGAAAAGCTGGTGCAAGAAGCCCTTGACCGGTTCATGATTGGTAGAACGACTCTTGTAATTGCCCACCGCCTCTCCACCATTCGCAAAGCTGACCTTGTTGCTGTGCTGCAGCAAGGAAGTGTTTCTGAAATTGGAACTCATGATGAGCTCTTTGCCAAGGGTGAAAATGGGGTTTATGCCAAACTTATCCGGATGCAAGAAATGGCACATGAAACTGCCATGAATAATGCCAGAAAGAGCAGTGCAAGGTAGCTTTCACTATAGTTGGAAATTATAATTCCATTTTTTGCATTAGTAGCTAAACATTTTTATCGCAGAGCTTATTTGTCTTTTGATCCTGTAAGTTATTTTCAAGTCGAGGGTTTATTATCCAATGACATAATAATCTATTTGCAGGCCTTCAAGTGCAAGAAATTCTGTAAGCTCCCCAATAATTGCTCGGAATTCTTCTTATGGCCGCTCACCATATTCACGCAGGCTTTCTGACTTCTCTACTTCTGATTTTAGTCTATCCCTTGATGCTTCACATCCAAACTACAGGCTCGAAAAGCTTGCCTTCAAAGAGCAAGCCAGTTCCTTTTGGCGCCTTGCAAAAATGAATTCTCCAGAGTGGCTATATGCTTTCATTGGTTCTGTAGGCTCTGTTGTTTGTGGATCTCTCAGTGCATTCTTTGCTTATGTTCTCAGTGCTGTGCTCAGTGTCTATTACAGTCCAAACCACAGATACATGATCCGAGAAATAGAAAAGTACTGTTACTTGTTGATCGGGCTTTCATCAGCTGCACTTCTCTTCAATACACTGCAACACTTCTTTTGGGATATTGTTGGTGAAAACCTTACTAAACGAGTGCGGGAGAAAATGCTTACTGCTGTGCTGAAAAATGAAATGGCTTGGTTTGATCAGGAGGAAAACGAGAGTGCCCGTGTTGCAGCAAGGCTCGCCCTTGATGCCAACAATGTGAGATCGGCCATTGGAGATCGGATTTCAGTAATCGTGCAGAATACTGCTCTTATGTTAGTTGCTTGTACTGCAGGGTTTGTATTGCAATGGCGCCTTGCGCTTGTGCTCATAGCTGTCTTCCCTGTTGTTGTTGCAGCCACTGTTTTGCAGGTTTGTTGTTACATTTTATCCTTCCTTGCTTTTTTTTTTTGGTTGAGATCCTTCCTTGCTTGTTTTGGGGTTCATATGTTTAAGTCATTACTCAATTGTATTTATTTTTATATAGAAAATGTTCATGGCTGGTTTCTCTGGAGACTTGGAAGCTGCACATGCCAAGGCCACACAACTTGCAGGGGAGGCTATAGCAAATGTAAGAACTGTCGCAGCGTTCAATTCAGAAACAAAAATCATTGGTCTTTTCACTTCCAACCTTGAAACTCCACTAAGACGTTGCTTTTGGAAGGGGCAAATTGCTGGAAGTGGATTTGGGATCGCTCAGTTTGCTCTCTATGCCTCATATTCACTTGGCCTTTGGTATGCCTCTTGGCTTGTAAAGCATGGAATCTCTGATTTCTCTAAAACAATTAGAGTCTTTATGGTCCTCATGGTCTCTGCCAATGGTGCTGCTGAAACTTTGACCCTGGCTCCTGACTTCATTAAGGGAGGTCGAGCCATGAGGTCAGTCTTTGAGCTTCTTGATCGTAGAACTGAAATTGAACCAGATGACCCGGATGCTATCCCTGTTCCTGATCGGCTTCGTGGAGAAATTGACCTCAAGCATGTAGACTTCTCTTACCCCACTCGCCCTGATATGCCGGTTTTCCGTGATCTCAGTCTTCGTGCTAGGGCAGGTAAAGCTCTTGCCCTTGTAGGACCTAGTGGCTGTGGTAAGAGCTCAGTTATTGCACTTGTACAGAGATTCTATGATCCAACTTCTGGGCGGGTTATGATTGATGGAAAGGACATTAGGAAATATAATCTGAAGTCCCTCAGACGCCACATTGCCATTGTACCTCAAGAGCCCTGCTTGTTTGCTTCTTCTATACATGAAAACATAGCTTATGGGAATGACTCAGCAACTGAAGCTGAGATAATTGAAGCAGCAACTCTCGCCAATGCCCACAAGTTCATATCCAGCTTGCCAGATGGATATAAAACCTTTGTTGGGGAAAGAGGAGTTCAGCTATCTGGAGGGCAAAAACAAAGAATAGCAATAGCCCGGGCTTTCGTGAGGAAGGCGGAGATTATGCTTCTCGATGAGGCAACAAGTGCGCTTGATGCTGAATCTGAGAGGTCTGTTCAAGAGGCTCTAGACCGTGCCTGCTCTGGAAAAACTACCATCATTGTTGCTCACAGGCTATCAACTATTAGAAATGCCAATGTGATTGCTGTGATTGATGATGGGAAAGTGGCAGAGCAAGGATCTCACTCGCAGTTGTTGAAAAATCACCCTGATGGGATATATGCACGGATGATTCAGTTACAAAGGTTCACACACACCCAAGTTATTGGGATGGCCTCTGGTTCAAGTTCTGCAAGACCAAAAGATGATGATGAAAGAGAAGGTTAGTTGTTCATTAGAAGGTACCGGTATTAGAGGAGTATGTGCCAAATATTCTTGGTGATTATTGGCATTTTTGTTTCACACTAGTACAGTTTGTATATCATCCCCCCCCCCCCACGTTTTCCTGCCTAAGAATGTAACTGCTTGTCTTGATGATTGTTACTAATGAAATGACAAAGACAGATATACAAAAAGGAATTGAATGAATGTTAAAAGATGAATTGTTATTCTTGTCGAAAACTGCATCTTAATCTTCAGACTCTGCATTGGCAACCTTTCTTTTCTCAAATCCTGAGATAACGCATAGTGTAAGACTAAATTTCACTAACAGTGACCGCGATGACTGTGAAGTGGTGGGTAAGGCAGTGGATGCTGCTGATGTTAAATCTCTATCATTTTCCAACATTGATAGTGTAGTTGTGGCCGTGAGGATAAAGTGGTGATGAGTTTGCTTCTTGACAAAGCCAGACACATCACAATCAGATCTTTAAGATGAGCCTTTAACGAAATGAAATCTTGTGGGTGGAGTACAAATGATAGGTGTTGTGCGGTGAGGAACTAAATTATTGGGTTAAAACCACATGGACATGTCACAAACGTGGAAAAGTTAAGCGTACATGGTAAAGTGGGAATCGAGGAAAAATCAAGATGCGGGAGCAGTTGGTGGACAAGCACGGGATGAAACAAAATGAAGGATATTGGAAGATGTCAGGGAGGAGTGTGTTGAAGCAGGCCTTGTTCCTTCTGGGGACCAATCTTTGGTGAATCGGTGAAAAGAAAAGGCAGCTGGGGGCAAAGGGTGTGAATGGCAACATCAAATGTGGGGTGTTTTATCGGAAGTAGTTCATTCCTCGGTTGAGATTACTATTACATGATTCTTCGGTGGATGCTGTGGGCTCCTGTTCCGAGTTCCAGTGAGGTTCATGGTCAACAACGTTGGGAACGACAACATATCCCAACTATACGCATGTATGTGTGTTTATTTATATACGGACCTGTATTTGTTTATTTGTTCGCATGGATCCAATACGCTCATATGTGGGGCTGTGGCTGTGGGTTAGTGGGTATTAAAAAAAAGCTATACACCTTACTCAATTTAATTGACGTTCAAAAATTTAACAATAAATTCAAATATATTATATATGAATGTTTTTTAATATGTTTAGGTATTCCTCCATTTAAACTAATCCTGTTTCATATAAGACATCTCTTTGTAGTGTGAACTGTTTTGAATCTGACTAAAATAAATTTGGTGCTGAATTTATTATTACACCAAACAAACTGTGTCTAGATCTTGCCGGTTCATTTAAAAATTATTTTCAATTTTTTTATCCATTGTCATGTGTAAATACGCTTGAACATCTGGATTGCCTACCCTCCTTTTTTTTAATTTCTCTAATTTTGACTCTCCATTTCATCAAAGAGTCACAAAGAACCCATTCACAACTACTTTATTATTTAAATTATATTTGCTTTGAAAGAAGGGAAGGGCAATAGAAGGGAAAAACTCCCATTTCCTGTAGAGGGGGAAGAGGGGAACAAAAATTATCAATCCCCTACCCTACTCATCCCTTGCTCCCCTCTACATTGGGGTTTTTGGAGGGGAGCTAATTTTCCTGACCATACCTCTCATGCTTCCCTCCCTTTTCTTTTTTCTCCATCTTTTTCAGTGACATCATGGTTGATAACAAAGACAAGGCAGCAAGTTGGCTTGGCGGACATCGCCTGTGGCAAGGTAGTGACAAAGTTGGTTGAAGGAGACAGGTTGAGAAATTGAAGTTGAGGAGGGGACAGGAGGAGATGAAGGGAGAGAGGGGGGAGAGGATATTGATAGTGGAGGAAGAAGAGGAGGAGAAGGCGATGATTTTGGGGAAGAGTGGAGAGGGGAGAATGGAAGAGAAATGGTGGCGATATCGAAAGAAATGGTGGCAATGACAATGACTGTGACATCTTGAGGTATTATTCCTGTTTAGCCATCTGTAGACATAGGGTTCTGTTTTCCTGAGATTCCATAGTCACTTAAAAGGAGTCTCGGATGTCAAAGGCAACACCTCAACTACATATATGGCATTTACGCTTGACGAGTCCAATCGATATGGGACTTGAGAGCGCATCTTGCCCACTACTTCTCCCGTCCCCCTTCACCCACTACGAGATCCCTTCGGGTGCTGGGTCCCTAGCAGCGCTTGGTGTGACACTCTCCCCACTAACAGAATAAGTTGTCATCGGCTCTGATACCATATTGTGACGTCATAAAGTATTGTCCATGTTTAGTCGCCCATGACTATGAGATCCTAGGAGAACAAAACCCTTTGCTTACGAGGGGTTAAACAAGAACAATACCTCATGATGTCATAATATAGTACCTTCCTTTCGTATACGTGTTTTCTGGGTGGTCACGGCTACACCCAGGGATTATTAAAATGGTAAATTAATCACTATCCCCCCTCCCTTTCCCTTTTGAACCAAACAAGGATTACTAAAAATCCCTCCCCTCCCACCAAACCAGACAAGTTAACCATTACCTTCTCCTTCGCTGCCCCGCTCTCCCCCCATCTCCTTCTTTTCCCTCCCCTCAAACCAAACACACCCTTAGTAGGGAGAGAAACAAAGTAGTGATGAGTGGATTGTATGTAGCCCTTTAATATAATGAAGGGTAAATAATAGAGAAGGGGGAAGTAAAAGGAGAGTAAGGAAATGGAGATGTTCTAAGTATATAAACAAATTGAAACTATAAATTATAAATAAGCATGAAATATAAACCGAAAAATAAACTGGCAAAAAAAGTCATACAATTTTCCATAGTTTATAAATAATCTAACCCATCAGATTTTTTTTATTACATATAAATATACAAAAAAACTCAAGCCATATTCTTTATACTTCTATTTTTCAAACATTGTCATTTAACATAATAATAGATATAAGAAGTTGGTAAATTACCAGAGGAGGTTACATATCATATAATCTAATTTCTTCAAGGGAAAATTTCTAAAAAATACCATTTGAATATGTACAATCTCATTTACTGTCATGAATAAGGGAAATGTCAAATAGGCATCAATCATAAATATGGAATTTCAGATTTTGAAGGAAAAAACGAAACTGCCCTTAAGTAATATAAGATCAGAAACAACATGTGGCACCACAGTGAAAAAGTTGTCAATGGTATAAGAACACTTGTAAATCCCTTTGCAAAAGTTGTCACTACACTGGGAACTTTGGTTTTCTATGACTCAATGGAACATCACATAAGCACCTTAAAGGAGACTCTGTGAAAAGCATAAAAAAAATTTGTCACTACATTTGTCGGCGTTGTCAATATAATACGAAAAGTTCTCAACCAACTTAATAAGGTATTAGAGGCACTATAGTGGAAAAGTTGTTAATAGCATAAGAATAGTCGTTAATCCCTCTACAAAAGTTGTCAATATTCTATGAACTTTGGTTTTCAAAAATTTAATAGAACATCACATAGACACCCTAAAGGGTGTTATGTGAAAAACATAAAAAAATTTGTCATTATGTGTAGAGTAGGAATTAGGGCCAGCCTTATAGGGTTTAGGGTCTAAACGGTCCATAATTTCCCTAAATTTTCAGACCCGACCCTTGAAAGGTCGGCCCGCGGGCCTTAGGCCTATTTAACCTTTTTTTTTTTGTAAAATACAATATTAATTTTAACATCAATACAATTCCCTTATTTAAAAATATAGAAAGTCATATCTAATTATTTAAATAACTACATCGACAATAATAAATAATCTGAAGGTCTTAAACTTAAGTTCATAAATCATACAACATAAGCTTCTTTCTTCATCAATTTTTATCACTATCTTTAATTTTAAGGACAATTGAATTTAACCGAGTTTCATTAGGAATTGGCTCAGAAGACTCTGTTTCAGTGAGGTGAAAAATATCAAGTATTTCATCCTTAACACCACCACCACCATCATCATTTTCGATATTTGGCAAAGTTGGACATGAAAATTGTTTTCAGTAGTAGTCACATGATTTATAATTAGAAGTAAGAAGATGTTTAAATATTATTAATGTAATAAATAAAATGATTGAATAAATGTTTACATTAATTCCCTAATTTTACTGTTCGACACCTAATTTTGTCGGCACGGGCCAGCCAGCGAGTCATGGGTCAGCCCATGGGTCATATATATGTTTAACATATTTTCACTTTATTCAAATAATTCAAGTTAAAATAATATATTTGTAATTTTGGTTTTTGAAAAGTAGTTTGTATATGGCAAACAACATAATAAGTTTGATATTAAAATTGGAAAGAATAAGAATTAAAGGAATGATAATATGTACGTGTTTTGTGTTTGTCTTTATATAGCACATACAATAACTGAAAATATGTATTTAACTTGAAAAGATTTCTTTTACAATTTTAAGAAAAAGAGGAAGTTGTTATAATATAATACATTTGATAAACAGTAAGAAAAATATAGGAATAATAAATAATGTTTAAAGAAAAAAAAAAATTTGATGGGCATAAACGGGCCGGCCCTTTTAAACCCGCGACCCTATAAGGCCGGCCCTTTAGGCTTGCCTCCCTTTTTTAACATTATATTATAGGTCTGACCCTCTATTTAAACGGGCTTAATAGTGCTTAGCCCATTTTCCCAACTCTAATTATGTGTTAGAGTTATCAATTTGATATGAAAAGTTGCCAACCAACTCAAATGAGTATGAGAGACAACACAGAGGAAAAATTGTCTTTAGAATAATAACACTCATCGATCCCTTTACAAAAGTTGTCAATATGCTAGATACTTTGGTTTTCTAAGACTCAATGAAATAACATAAACACTCTAAAGGAGATACTCAATGGAGTAACATAGGCACCTCAATAGAAAAGTTGTTAATAACATAAGAACACATGTAAATCATTTTGCAAAAACTGTCAAATTCTGAAATTTATTTTGTTTTTTAAATTTTTTTAAGGATAATTTAGTCTTTTCTTTCAAATTCTGAAATCTTGTAATAATAGATTGCATTTCCCTTATTCATTCATGTTCATGACAACAAAATGAGGTTTTCCATATTCAAGATATTTTTGAGGGATTTTCCATTTCTTTAAACCGTTTTTTTTTTTTTGGATAATAATTTTGGGCCCCAAGTGCTTTCCATTTTTACGACATTTGCGCTCCGGTTTCCTGTGTCGAGAAGTCAACTTAGCTGTTCTAAACCCAGAATCCTGCATTAGGGTTTTGGCGGGGCGTAATTTGAAAGGATACGACGAAGAAAATGGGAAGTGGGTCGACATTGGCCGGGAAGGAAGTTCCCATAATCAGTAACGATGCCGTCAAATGGATTGAACTGTCCGTTCCTTCGTCTTCCAACAGTGCTGCCATTGCCGTTGACAGTGGGACTGCCACTCTTGGACCTCCCAACGAGGACCGTGCCTCCTGCTCTGTCATTGGAAATCCTTCTACTTATCTAATATGGTACGCTTCCTCTTTCTGTCCCGTTATCAATTTCTAGCTCTGCTTAAACTGCCTGCTTCGTTGCATATCAACTGCATCCTTCAGTAAAAAAATCTGACTCTATCACTAACTGACATCACTGTGGCTTTCTCTTATAGGAGAATTCACAAAACGCAGCCTCAAGCATTAGAGTTACTGGAGATCCGTGCTTCCCAAGAATTTCCTAAAACTGGATTGAGATTCACTTTCCCTGATGCGCTTTGCCCATTTGCTTTTATTTGCAAAAACGAGGTTATGCATCCCTTATACATCACACTGCATATCATTTTGACGCAATATAGAGAGGCTATATTTTGCTTCATTGATAATCTGTATGCCGTCGAGATTCTATCCTGTAATTCAGTTGACTAACAATCCTGTTGTTTGCAGATTACTGCCACTTCTAGAATCCCCTACTTACTTTATGTATTGACTGTAACTGGGGTGGCTTACCTCTTGAAAATCAGAAATGTCTCTACATACTTGTCCTGCTCCGACTTCCCAGTTCATGAGCTTACGGAGCTCAATGTGCACAATTATTCGAATGATGTGCCAGTGACTGCAGTAGCAGCAACTTCCGGGTGTCTTGTTGTTGGCAGGAATGATGGTTCTGTTTGCTGTTTTCAGCTTGGTGTACTTGATCCAAATGCTGCTGGTATGATGAACTCGACTCTTTACTTTCTAGTATTAGTAGGTGCATCAGCTTGCATGTTACATTTCCCCTGCCTCTTGCCTTCTTTAACTACAATGTTGACTGGTGCAATTTGCATATCCTCTGGGTAATTGAGTTTGCATTATCGTGGCTATTCCCAATTGACGTGGAGTGGTTCATCCTTAAGGAATGCATATTGCAAATTATATCCTACCCGATTTGCCCCTGTTTCTTCTAATGGCCATTTTGATCAGCATTGTTATTGTTTCTTGGATTTCACTGTGAAGCTTCAATGTTATTTTTCTCCGTATTTAGAGCCTTATTGTTTAACTTAATACTTATTGTAGTCTATAATGCATCTACATTTTCCTGAAGGATTTGTGGTTGAGCTGAGAGATGAAGTTGGAATCAGCCGATTGTGGGGCCTTATGTCACGGTATTTTTTTCAAAGATATTAATTAATATTGGGCAATGAAAAGATATTGCATTATTGAAAGTGTAATATATTTTTTTTCTGGTCTTTTGGTATCTCCCTATTTTCTTGAATTTTTTAATTTTCAATTGCGTATGATTTATGAATTGTATCCTAAATGTCTTATAGGGGTAAAATGGTGAGTTTGGTACAAGAAATGGTGATATATGAGCTTCATGGGAGAAGATTTCTGTTTGTACTTCATTTGGATGGGTCACTGCGAGTTTGGGATCTTGCATGTAATTCCAGGGTTTTTAGTCATACTATGGGCACTACAATCATGACAGGTATTTCTAGTACTGAGCTTAAATTTAGTCTTTATAGTTTTTTCCAATTATCTTATACATGCCTTTCGGCCAAGTGCGCCTCTTTATTTGCTTTTACTGTATCAATGTCCTGAAAAGTGGGATGATTGGATAAGACTTTCATTGTTGACTTTTTTTACATTTTGTGATTTTGTATATGTATGTGGGCTTTTAAAGGCAACTAACTGGAGGATTTAAAAGGAAAACAAAATTCAGCTGGGCAAATTCTTTATTTAGTAAAAAGAGAAGGAGGACAACTTTTATTTCTTATGGCACTCAAATGCTTGTGGAGAGCTGTTGATTTTTTTTATTTTTTGTGTTGTTTAACAGTCTCCTTTGTGGGTAATGTTGCATAATGACTTTCTTTTATCGTAGAGCTCAAAATACAATTGATAATTTATTACAATTCTTCTATTTCTTTGTTTAATGATAATATTGTGCATACCCTTTCCTGTTGTTCACACTACTCACAAAGATATATGTACTTCTATATCTCAACGTTTCTGCTATTCAGGTGCTAGCTTTATGAAATTATGGTTGGGTCAACCTTGTTTGGATTCAAGTACAATTCCAGTGGCAGTTTTGTGCAGACATACTTTGGTACGAAAGTTATGGTTTCAAACTCATTTGTTATTGATAAAAACCATTGAGGCTTATATTTTATCCCTGTTATGCTTTGTCAGTGTATAGACAAGAAGCTGTGTTGCTTGATACCTAAAATCTTCATATCTAAACTTATTCCAAAAAGTTAGCTGTTAAGATGGGATAACTATGTCACTTAAGGGCTCGTTTGGTATGCTAGAATCGATGGAGATGGAGATGGGGATGGGGATAGATGTGGAAATGCAATTTAAAAGCGTGTTTGGTATGTACATGGAATTTTTAGATAATGTTTATTTAATATGTGTATTTATGGCATGAAAAGTCCAAAATGCAATAGAAAAACTTCCATCTTCTCCATCACACAATGCATAGCATGAGTAACACCATCAATGAAGCAAAACATCAAACCCACAATTGAAATGCAAGGAATCGAAATCCCCTTCACAAAGTACTTGAAACCATAAAATTAAACTAGAAATACAACTTGATCTGAAACTTGAGATCCAATATTCAAAGAAACACCACACATATAGAAAACCTAGAAGCATTAGAAAGCATTGGTGACCACCATAGAACCACCAACGGCCAAACCAAAGCATCGATGTCAACCATTGAGCCACTAGCAGCCACGTCGAAGCACAGATGACTACCAGCAACCTAAATCTAAACATGAAGCTCGCAACTTTTGCAGATTTGAAGTACCAAAGATATGATGTCATTTGAGCTTTACGGGTGTTGTCATGGGTTGCAGCGTCGGAGCTGGGGTGCCGTCGAGCTTGAGCCAGATGGTGTATTGTAGGTTGTCTTCAAGATCTAGCCTTCAACAACGTCTATATCTACAAAAAGGATGAGCCATCATCGAACCTAGATCCTCGCCATTGTTGCCGTTGTAGTGGATGCTGATTGTTGGAGAACAGTGAGGAAAATGAAGAGGCTGCTGGGCTATGCTCACCGGTGTTGGCAGTGGGTTGTGCTCATGGTGGAATGCGTTTGTCGGCGGTGGGTTATCATCGGCGGCGGGTTGTGTTCATGGAGGGGTTTGTGGATAAAGATGAAAATTGAGGAGGGTAGAGTTAGATTTCCATGGTTCACCTTATGCAAATAAATTCCAGCCTTTTTGCGTGAATTGGCTTCCACGTGGAAGCCAATTCCATGACCTTTTCTCTATACCAAACAACCACTATGATGGAAATTAATTCCATTTCCATATCCATATGCCCTAATTCCATCATACCAAACGTGATCTAAGTATCCTATAGAGTATCCAATATTACATATATTTAGTAAATATTACTCAGTTTTTAAAGTTATTCATTATTGATTTTTTTGGGCTCTGTATTGAAGGATGAAAGCTTGGAGTTGATCTCTATACACAATATCCAATACAATTTTGGTGACAGAATAATTTTCTCAATGAAGTCTTCTTCACAAAATATTTCTTTGGAGGAGGTAAATTGCCGGTTGTCTCATGCTAATTCGATTTAAGCTTTTTAGATGTGGCTATTCATCTGCACCAGATGTCATACATCACTAGTTTTTTCCAGGGAGGATGCATTGATGTCAAACTAACTTCAGACAAGATATGGATACTGAAGGATGATGAACTAGTATCACACATGTTTTCCACACAGATTGGCGAGTATGTGACATTTTTTATGTTAAATATTCAATCTCCAATGATTTTAGGCATTATGATGTTAAATATTTAAAGATGGTAATGAGGTTAAATTAGTTGGTTTTGAACTCAGATATAGCTAAACTATGGTCTTTCTATGGTGGCATAGCACCATACCTGTCAAATAGGCCAGGTCTCCTATTTTTGTGGTAATATAAATAAGATAACCTAGTTTGCTGTTAATTATTTTGTTATGCATTTGAGTGATTTGCTACATTTGGAACGTGACTGTTCAAGCTCAATTAATTACTGTCTTGTTAGGGAAGAAGAATCTTCTTATGCATTACAAGAAGAGTTTGTTGCTGATCAACTATTTCAGGGTTCAGATCATCTTGCAGATGAAATTTTGCAGATTGCAAATTTGTTATTTTCATCTTCCAAGGTATTGTCTTTTTTGGAATCTTCCATGATCTTTCTGAAATTTTAAAGCCAGCCATCAAAGGCTTGATTGGGGAGTTGTGGAGAGGTTTCACCAACCCCCCTCCCAAAAAAAAAAATGATGTTACTATCTTGTTAGTGGGGTTGGTTGGTTGGTTTAGAGGGCAATATTATTTTTGAGGTTTGAACCCTTTGAGGAAAAAAAAAAAGGCAGGGGAGAGTGTTCATGGAGGAAATGAGAATGGTAATGAACTAACCCATTCCATATTCCCTAATTTGGAGGGGCTTTAAAAAATGGTTTAATTCATGGGTAATTCGATGTTGGGTAAACGTTAGTTAGGTAATTAGAGGATAAATAGGGGAGATATGTGGTTGTAATGGATCTGAATGAATTAAGTATTTTGTGACTTACTTTTTTGTTAGCTTGCCATGCATCAACTGCTAGTATTTTGCTTCTTTTGTTAAGTTTTCCTTACAGTTATTACTTCATGCTATTTTCTGCAGGATGATCTTGTGCCCTTTGTTTCTTCAATTTTCTTACGCAGGCTGCTTCGTCCTGGAGTGCATCATAATACTGTTTTGCATGCAACTCTAGTTGAGTATAAAAAGCAGTTGGTTGAATCTGAGTTCCAGGCATTAACTACTGATGGACTGAAAAAGGAGATACTTTCAGCTATTGAACATGAGGTGGTTATTTTCATATCTGGAAAATCTTTTTCTTTCTTTCCTACCTTTTCTTTTTCCTTCAGAGTTGGGAAGGACTAATCTGGTATGGTAAAACTTGATTCCTCTGATAGGTTGGAACTGAAAAGATGTCCATATTTCAATGCTGGAAGTATTTTTGTACCCGTTACTTCCGTAATTGGTGCAAGATCAATGCATTATGTGGCTTGCTCATTGATTCCTCTACTGATGTGGTTGGTTTAATTAGAAAAAGTTCAGTATCGCTTTTTCGGTCTTTGGAAGATATTGAGCGGATTATAGAAGGTAATTATGGTCACTTCTATGTACCTCTTTTTTGACTAAATTTCTTTTTGAAAAAAAATAAGAAAGAATTTCTAGTTTTCTCTCAAGGCTGGTGCGGTAATTGTGGTGAGTGTGGGGCGGGGAAGATAACCCATTGTATTGGTTGGAAGTTCATTAAAAATGGATGGTAACCTTTTCTACACTGTTTGGAAGTTACCATGTCATAATGGGGTGGGGTGGGTTTGAAAGCTGGAATTTCCAATATTACTCTTATAAATGAAAACGGAAAGATAGAAGAGAAAGTGAAGGTAGCCAAAATGTCCAAATCCACACCACCCCACTGTTAACCTTATATGCTGCTCGTTATTTAATGAACAGTGTTTTTCTTCCCTCCCTCGTAAATTCACTTTCTGTGGCTTTTCAGAAGAAGGTGGTGATCTCACAGGTCTTATGGATTTATTTGATGATGATATTGAGCATGAAGTTTCAATGGAATTGTTCAGATGCGTTTCAAGTTTTAGCCAACAGATGGGCAAAAGTGCTTCTTCTATATTTTATGAGTCACTTCTAAGTAGCCCAGCTATCTCTTCTGAAGATATTATTCATTGTATAGTGAAGATTCTGGAAACTGGATATGGTTCATTGGGTTCAGTTTCCCATGCATCTGTTCCTGGGAATGATATAGTTCGGGAGAAGGAGCTTGCAGATCACAGAAATCTCAGGAGACTTTCTATTGACATGTTCTTGTCTCTTCAAGGGTTGTACAAGAAGGCTGCATCATGGGGCAGGATTTTAAATGTAATTGAGGGTTTTCTGAAATTCTTGGTTCCGCATAAAACTGTACATAACTTTGATTCTGAAAAATCGTCAAATGTCAATTCCTCTGTTGTAGTCCATGCTACTTATCAGATTGCAAAGGTGATGTTTGAGTCTTCCTGGGACTTTCTTCTATTTCTAAGCTATCTGCTGGATATCAGCGGGCAGGTCAGTGTAAACATGTTTTTGCTTTTGTCTTGGATGTTTTGCTGCTTGTGAAGTTTATTATTTCTCCATCTTTGGCCTGTACTTTCCTAGTGTTTTTGTTGTTAATGTCTCTAGGTATCAATGTTACTTGTAAAATTTATTTAAAATGGCATATTTTATGGGTGTCAAGTTGCAGGATAGTTTTTCTCACATACGTAGCAAGTTGTTATTAATTTCGTTGTGAACTTAGATTGTCACACCATCTACTTCTAACTTTTGTTGTTGCTTTTGCAGATCCACATGTCACATGATGATATAACCAGAATACAAATTGAGTTGGTTCCCATGCTTCAAGAAACTATTTTTGAGTGGCTAGTTATCATCTTCTTTGCTACCACACCATCTGCACCAGCTGTGATTGAGGATTTTAACTATAAACTCTCTTCATTACAAATTGGTAGGTTTTATGACACGTCCTTCTTCTAATTACCTACCACACCAGCGAGTTGCAATATGACAAAATTAGATTACCACTTTACCAGTATGAGGAATGGTGGCTTACATGTCTGGTTCCCTAAAAAAACATAACAAAAATAAAAACGGTTGACAGCTTTCATAAGGCTTACTATAGTTCTGTGCTGGTCCTAAAAGAAAAATAAGGCTTAAAATGAATTAAACTTTGTGCCCTTGAGAAATATATAACCTAAGGGAACTTATCTGATAAAGCCTGTGGTATCATGTTTGATTGCAATTAAGCTTTTTAACATTTAGATGTATTGAACTATTTAGCAAATTGTGTAAATCTAGCATTTTGTGGCACATCGGTATGCTGTTGGACAACATTTTCAGTTATTAAAAGTAAATTTTGAAAGGGATGAATGCCTTGCATTTTATTCCCACAATGGGACAAAATGCATCATACTATGATATTTTAGTCCTTATTCTGTTGGAATTTTTAGTTATACATGATTCTCTCTGCCCTTGGGGTGGGTGTTGTCAAAAAATAAAGGTTAAAAGGGTAAAAATAACCTGAAAGTTTTTGTGTATGGGCATTGGTTACACAGAAGTTGTTGGGGCACCATTTTGAACCTGGAAGTTTGAAAACAGGGCATTGATAAGTACACATGTCAGGTCACTTCATCTTACATCACCAATCCTCCAACTTGTCTCTTTTCTCTTTCTTACCCCTCTTTCTCTCTTCCTTTTCTTCCTGGTTCACCATCCTTGTCTCTCTTTGTCTCAACCTTCTCATTAAAGCTTTCTTCAACCTCCTCCTTCCTTCTCACTCATCCCCTCTTCTTCCTCTTGGCCCCCCTTCATGTCCCTGTCATCGGCAGTCCTATGTGGCTTCACAATCCAATCATCGAACTCTTTCCGATCCTTCAACATCTTCATGCCAAGTATGGTCCCATCAGCTCTCGTCTTGCCATTTTCGTCGCCAATTGATCTCTCGCCCACCAAGCCCTCATCCAAAATGGTGCTGTCTTTTGTTTGCGTCTCGCCGTTGACTCCACCCGCAAGATCACAACCAGTAATTAGCATATCATCAACTTCATTTTGTATGGTCCCACATGGTAGATGCTCTGCCGTAACCTTGCTTCCTATATGCTTCACTTGACTTGGATACAGTCATTTTTGGGTATCCATAAATGGATTTGGACGTGCTTCTCAATCGCCTCAAGTTTGAGTTACAATCATCAAGCGATTCGGTTAACATGATTTCCTATCTCCATTACACTATGTTCTGTTTGTTGGTGTCCATGTGCTTTGGCAAGAAGCTAGACTAAGCTCTCCGTTAGGCCCTTCCGCCTCAATTTCAGACCCCAAAAAGTTAACTTGTTTTGAATATGTTATTGTACTTTGAACAGAAGGGGTGGAGCAGTTGCTAAGTATGGTGACGAGTGATTACTTTGATTTGGAAGATCTGGGCAACACTACTGGGCAGTGGGATTTATAAGGCTTTGATGCACTCTCACCTTATAGTTATAACCCTCTTCAGGCTCTTCTCTTCTCTCCTAGATCCTAGCTGCTGGCGATTAGAGGATTGTTGATGTAGGATGATGAGGTGGTCTGACATGTGTACATATTAGTCAAATGTAACAGTCAAAATTAACTTGTTTAACGGTGGGGGTGAAATTGCCCCATTTTAAAACGTCCGGGTTCAAAATGGTCCCTAATGACTTCTATGTGACCAGTGCTTATACGAAAAAACTTCCAGGTTATTTTTGCCCCTTTACCCAAAAATAAATTAGAGTTGACTTGCATATCATCGTGTGCTCAATTATATTTGCCATTTGGTAAATCCATACAAATGAATGAGTTAACAATTAGCAGGTCAAATGAATCAAATGTTAGTCTTGGTATTTACAGCTGGGCTACAAGGAAAAGTACTTAGCTCTGCCTATATATCTATTTTGGCATCTGGGTTGAATAGCTGCATTTTAATTTTGTCAACGACTCTAGTAATGCAGAAAAGTACATCTTATGTTCAATGATTAGAACAACTTCTCAAAATTGCATTTTTATACAGTTGGGGATTATATAATTGAAGATATGCATTTTACTCCTAATATAGCGTTAATGATTGTATTTATGATGCAGACAACAACATGGGAAAACGGTCATGGAATGAGAAGCTTGGAAGATGTGACTTCACACTGGCTTTTATCTTCTTGCTGAATGCTAGGAGTTCATCCATAGATGGTAACCAGGTTTCTTCAGAATGCTTTTCAAACATGCAGGGCATTGTTGTCAAGGTCAGAGACTTTGTCAGTTGGATAATTTATGGTCAGACTGGAGGAATTTCTACCTTCTTGAGCCGTTCAATTGATCTCTCCTTCATCCTTTTCAAGCATGGGCAGTATGGTGCTGCTGAGGTTATTTTCTTTCCCTTTTCCTTTTTCTGGAGTGACAATTCAGCTCTCCATTATATTTCCTTACCCCCAAATTCTCGACTCAAATTATATGATATTTTAAACATTTCAAAAGCAATTGCTTGCAATGGCGGAGGCTCATTTACAGAAGGAGAAGACATCCCAAAGTATTCAAGAAACTGATGGTGGATGGTGCATACGACAGCATCTACTAGGTTGTGCCCTTCTTGCACAGGTGCAGTGTGGATTGCATGGCACTCTGAAAGAGAAAAAGATCTCTGATGCTGTTCGCTGTTTCTTCAGGTAAAATAATTTAAATGAAGTATATCTTTTTGTTTTTTTTATTCAGTGCATTATGTGGTCTTGCATTAATATGAAGAATTAATTTTTTATGTATAAAACTTAGGTTCTATTTCTATCTTCAGGGACTATTTAGTTATTTGAATACAATGGAGAAAAAAAAACTAAATAAGAGTCATCTGTATCAGCTGAAAGCCCACTTGTAACCTTTGAGTGGAGGCACTGAATGAGGAATTGAGCAAACAAAAGTGTCCACAATCAAGAAATCACTTGGTCATAGCGAGGGCTTTTCCTGATCTGGCTATTAACTTCTGCAAGCTTTTGAATGAACTTGAATGGCTCCTTCTGCTTCTTGTAGCCATTACACACAGTATTCCACCGAGGTTTTTATTTAAGTGATGACAAAAATAAGAATTCCATTCATGCATTTCTACGTATTGGCTGAAATTTTGAACTGAATATGATTTCTGGCTGATTATTTTGTGGGCCACTTTTTTGTTGATAAACATTTTTTCTTTTTCTTTTCTTCGTGGACACAGGTTTTTAAATTTTAATGTTGCTGTGGTTTCCTATAGTTCCAAGTACATGGTTTTTCAAGGAATTCTGATTATGACTTGCTAAGATATTGGACAGCTCTATCATAATGTTTTCGTCAGGGTTTCAGTTCTGTCTTTTTCCATTTAGATTTTTCTTGATATTTCTGGTGTGACTTGTGAGGATTTCATATTCTCCAACAAGTTATAAATTTTCCAATTCAATTCAGGTCTCCATCTGGGAATGGTGCATCAGAGGCTTTGCTGAGTTTGCCTCATGACATAGGATTGCCATATCTCGATTTTGGTGGGTACATGAATGCCTAAACTGCAAAATCTGAAACATATAAGCAATCTCAGGTTTTAGTTGCTTCTTAGTTTGTCCCTTCCTCTTGTTCTTGTACAGGTGGTTGTGCATCAACTGCTGTGTGGAAGCTTCATTACTATCAATGGGCAATGCAATTATTTGAACAGTATAATATTAATGAAGGTGCTTGCCAGTTTGCTCTGGCTGCCCTTGAGCAAGTTGATGAAGCTCTATGTATGAAAGATGAAACGCACATTATAAACTCAACTGATGAATCAGCAACTACCATCAAGGGACGCTTATGGTCTAATGTCTTCAAATTTGCCTTAGATCTTGGCCGATATTTTGATGCATATTGTGCAATAATTTCAAATCCAGATGAGGAGAGCAAACATATCTGCTTGAGACGCTTCATCATTGTCCTTTATGAACAAGGTGCTATCAAGGTTGGTTACGCATGAAGAATTTTTAAGACTTAACTTCTTTATCTGGTTGAGAGTTGAGACATATAATCATTGTCTTTTATGAACAAGTTGCTATTGAGTTTCAGACTTCAATTTTTTTAATCAGCCTCTATCTTTGATGGCTGTTTCATCAAAGAAAGGACCTCAGAATCGTCAAATTATTACTACTGGTACTTGGATAAAAGTGATTGGGAGATTGAATATTTGGGTGGGAGGAGAGTTTAAACTGTCCTAGATTATGTGCACGTGTTCATGCATGCACGAGTATGCAGGGGTGCGTGCCTGTATGTGTGTTTACTTCATTTTTCTAAGTTATAATGAAAAGTAGCATGAATGATATTGTACTAGGCTTAATGTGCCAAGATTATAATTTTTGTTTGATTATTATGCAGGATTTTTTTTTTTTGGTGGAAGTTTTGTAGATAGTTCACTTGCTTCAACTAGAATTTCCCTGCCCACTTAATATTTATTGATTTTGTATTTGTAGATTCTTTGCAGTAATAAGCTTCCCCTCACTGGTTTAATGGAGAAGGTAGAGCAGGAGCTTGCTTGGAAGGTGTAGACCTTAACTGAGTTGGTTGAGTGCCATAAAAATTTTAGTTTCTTTTGAGTTAACATTTAGAAATTTTGTTGCGGATGTAGGCCGAAAGATCAGATATATCGGCAAAGCCAAACTTGTACAAGTTGCTTTATACCTTTCAAATGCATCAACATAATTGGCGCCGAGCAGCAAATTACATGTACCTATATTCAGCTCGTTTGAAAACTGAAGTGGCTCTAAAAGATTACCACGGTTCTTCACTGACATTGCAAGAGAGGTTGAACGCACTCTCTTCTGCTATTAATGCCTTGCATCTTGTTCATCCAGCACATGCCTGGATTGATCCACCAGCTGAAGGAAGTTGTCTTATGAGTGAACAGTATCCGAGTAAGAAAGCTAAAAGAACTGTAGATATGGATTGTAAGTAGTACAAATCCTGAGACCAATGCTGCTAGTTATTAAAGTTGACATGATTTGTAACAAGATTTTTGAATTCTGCTTTATATTTTTAGCGGAATGAAAGGAACTAGGAGGGAGAGAAAAGTTTCTTGTCCTATTTTCTTTGTACCAGAAGTTTCTTGTCTTATTTCACTGCTGGATATATTCATGATTTGCCATTTGCCTTCATATTGTTTTGAGACGGTAATGTTGTTATGCAGTATTGGCTGAAAATGATGCTGAGCGTCAAAACTGGAAATCTTCTATTGATCTTGAAAAACTAGAGCATGAGTTTGTGCTGACATCGGCAGAATACATGCTGTCGCTGGTAAATGTCAAGTGGACATATACTGGTAACTCTATTTTGCTCATTCTCTACAATTTTTTGTGAAATATCTGAACATTTTTGGGTGATTCATATTGAGTTTTGATAGAATTTGTTTTGTTCTATAGAATTTAGTATTTGTTCCTCTTTTCCTTTTAAAGGTAAAGAAGGAGCCCTGTCAGATTTGGCTGATCTCCTTGTACAAAACAATTTATATGATATGGCCCTCACAATTCTTCTCAGATTTTTCAAGGGCTCAGGATTGAAGAGGTTTGCATCCGACACTTGAGTTGCAGTTGAATTCCACTAGTTATTTTGTTGAAATTTTATTTATTTTTGTTATCTATGTTTATATGCTTGATTGGAACTCTGTTAGGGAGCTTGAAAGGGTTTTCTCTTCTATAGCTTTGAGATGCTGTCTTGATAAAGTAGAATCCACTTGGATTGAGTAAGTTATTATATTCCTCAACATTCTTCTTATTTCAGTTTTCGTTATGCATCGATGAAATATGTTTACTCTGTATCATGTTTAATCCGGTAGCATTTTCAATGTTATTTTTTATTCAGTAATTTGGCACATGAGTTTTTACTTCTATTTTTGGCAACTATTATGACTTGCATAACTTATGAATTTTTTAATGATTACAGACCTCACAGTAATTTGTTGACTTCATCCCAGCTTGAAATGGTTGTTCATGGTTCACCTCTTACAGTTTCTACAACTGCACAACCTGACAGGAGTAGCCATTGGGCAACTCTGGAGCATTACCTTGTTAGTATCTTCTGCAAGCTATAATTGTCTCGATCAATCAGTTAGCACTAGGGAAGCTAGGAAAATACTTCATGCAAACTACTGTCAAGCATATTGCATGGACTGTAATTAGAACTGGACCAAACAACCAGAGAACTGGTAATTTATAGAACCAGTCAAAAAATTTGATAAAACTTGACAAATATCAGAAAACTGGCTGGTTGCTTGTTTGACCAATTCAGACTTTTTTTTTAATTATAGAATGATATTTAGGCTAATAATGTTTTCTTCCTATATTCTAATGTTTATACAAGTACTATTCTTTTTATTTCTTATGTAATATCTTATTGTATAAAATAAAAAATATACTAATTTAATTACAATTGGTTCCACTATGGTGAAACTAGTGGCTTGACCAGTTTGATGACCAGCTCGGTTTCAAAAATTGTCTTCTAATTTCCAATCAATCATCAAAACTGCTTGTTTCTGTTTGCAGATACATTTCTCTTTGGTTGACTCTTATGGTACTGTTTCCACATTGCAGGAAAAATATTGTGAATTTCATGGGAGGCTACCTGTCATTGTTGCTGAAACTCTTCTTCGTGCAGATGCACAGATTGATTTGCCTCGTTGGCTGGTTCAATTGTTCAAGGTAATATTCTTGGCTGAAGTTGCAGTTTTCAGGTGCTGTTCATTCATGCACGTGTGCCTGTTTGAATCAAAATCTGGCTCCTCAAATCAAAATTACATGATTTCTAAATCTGAAACTATCTGGAAAGCACCACTTGAATCATTTTACTTGGTTTGGTTTTGTGGTTTATAGGCTGAAGCCAAATGCCTACAAATTCTTCATAGAAATCCCGTGGGGTTTTTGTTGGTTAATAAGCTGTAGTCAAATGCATTTTTATCCTCCTTTTTGTTCAATCTGCTTCACGAATCTTTTTGTTTTGTTCATGTTTGTTTTCTTAGAGGGTGATTGGCTGAACCTTCTGGCCTATATTCTCTTTTTAAAATTGCGGCTATTGTGTTGGAAACTAAATAAGAAATTTCAAAGTGAAATTCTTCTAGAATTCTGACTTAAAATATTGCTTCCACCCTTCTGATGTCCTCTATTGGTACAGGCCACACGAACTCAAAAGGAGAGAGAGAGAAAAGGAAAACAATGTTCAGTTCTTTATTCCACGCTCTATTACTTACATCCCTAGCCCTTTTATAAGGCTCTTGACCCATTGAACTTCCTAACAACGCAATAACAGAAACATATAGACTCACGTGATCCTTCTAACAGATTGATAGAGTGAAGTGCCATGTAACAATATTAACAGAACGAATCGCAAAACAGAACCAAGTGAAATTGCCACGTATCAATGACACCCCCCCTAAAATAAAATCCTTGTCCACAAGGATGGAGTAAAACGATGGTGTCAATGTTGGAAAAGTCAGAAACCATGTATGGCTGAAGGATTAATCTTCCCACGACGCGTCTGCCACTTGTGAGTGACGCCATTGACTCAAGACCTGGGAGGAGATGATTCCTCAATTCGTAAAGGGGATGAGCCATCATTCCCTATTACTTTGTTAATCACCAGGGAGGAAGGGGGTCTCTCCTCTTCAGGTTGAAGGTGATC
>QFDD01000837.1:0-31864 GCA_006871305.1 Vachellia collinsii
GATTTTAAACAATATGTCTAACACTTTTGAAACGAAATTGAACAAAAAAAAGATTTTCATGACAATGTTACTCCTGAGTGATATCCTGAAATAAAATTCAACATTAACTTGTAAAAAAAAAAAAAGGACATGAAGTCTAAATTTTAGACCATAAGGGTACATTGATCTGTTGAGATCAGACCAGTTTGTGCGTGATGGAAAAGAAAAGAAAAGGAATCATTTAAAGCGTAATTATGATCTCAAATTGAAGAAATGTTGACAGCTTTGGTTTTGTCTAGTTTGAACTTTGAAGTCTCTGAAGATCTCATCTCCCCACCAGTACAAACCATTCTCTTCATCAAAGTCCTCTCATTTGGAACATTTTGCTAAAAGAAGCACTTTTCTTTATCCTTTTCCCATGAATTCTTCAAGTCAATCATCATTTTCCCCCCTTTTCTTGTTTTCACACATGGCACACAAGTTTTCCTTTTTCCTCTTTCTTTTTTAATTTCCCTCTCAATTGGTCTCTCTCTCTCTCTCTCTCTCGTCTCTTTCTTGGAAGGACAACAAATAATGGAGGAATAGTGAATTCATTGCATTGCTTGGATGCTTCAAATAGCGTGTTTGGAAAGTTGGTTGCAATAGTTACTTCTACGTGGGCGGGTGAGAATCACTTTAATGATCTTTTCTTTATCTTTTCCAAAAAACACTTGTGTATACTTGGTTATATAAAATGATATTTCACTCAAATATTATTGACATCTATATATATATATATTCCCTCCTCTACGTTAATGAATGGTAAAACAGGAAAAATGGTTAATATTTTATTAAACTTTTTAAATAACATTATGTTTCATAGGCCTGATTATATAAATAAACGACAATTTTGGTATGTCTAAGAATTTATTAACTTTCATCTTTACATCTAATTAATTACATGTTTCTTTCATATTTTTCCCCATCTATTCTCTCTCTTCTTCAGCATCTTCAAAATTAGGCTGCATTTAAAAAAAATTAAATTTCTTACACAATCATTACTTTTAACTAATTTAATCATTAGTTTTTTTTACGTAATTTAAGTAATTATTGTTTATGCAAATGAATCGACGTAGTACTTTGTAATAAGGACCAGATGGAGCCGTAAGGACCCAAATTATTTAGTGTTGGTGGCATGTGAGGCAATGAAAAGAGGGCATGTGCGATGTGCCAAGAACCAGACAGAGACATGAGAATCAGACCCACACCCCACAAGAAAACACTTAGACGGACAGAATTTGTATATACATACAGTCACAGACATGAGTGAACTGAACACACACATATAAGCATGGGCTGTCATTAAATCATTTCTTTGTTTTTTTTTATTTAGGGTTTTGGCTTCAGCAGGACGTCCTCCCATTGCAAATTCCCCAGCATAAAAAAAGAATGGTGATCTAAGACATTCAATGAATATTGCTGATTCATCATCAAGAAATAAGAATCACTGCAATTCTCACTTTGAAAAAAAAAAAAAAAAGCATATGGCATCAGCCTTTCATTAATCTGATTAATCTGACGTATCCCTTCCCATTTAGAAAAATCCATATAAGCCAGTTTTGGAAGAATGATTTAGTCTAAAGCATAAGTCATTTGTAAGATAATTAATGATTATTTTTCAATTTTGCCTCTATATATTAATACTCATTTTCAATTTTATCAATTACTACACATCTACTTTACATTCTTCAGTAAAGCTTATAAGTGATTATTTAATTTAGAATATATTAAATCAGTTAAATGTTATTTTTTGATCGATTCTCGTGAATTAGCTATATGAAGAGGACAGAAGGGGGTAGTAAATAAAGACAACCAGCTAGGATAAGGACCCAATTATGGACGAATGGGTCAGGTCACTGTCTCTCACTGTCGTACTACAATCCAATATCTATGCAGGGCCAACCAATTAAGGTCTTCGAAAACTAGCAAGTACTATATATATATGTGTATGCATTTAATACTTGTGGAACGACAGCCTAATCAAGCATCTTCGAAATTTTGGCATTTTACCCACGTTAAATATCACAAATAACTAATGAGATTGTGTTTAATGAAAGAGTTAATTTATCATAATATATAGAGAATTAATGTTGGAATTTATACTTAAAGAAATGTTTAATATATTTGAGTACTTAGCAATACCTTAAAATCAATTGCTTTTAACTAGAGAATACTTGTTATTGGAAATATTAGGTTCTTAGTTAGTTAGTTAGCGTCTTGTGTGTTGGTTAGTAACCAACTGACCGTAGTCTATATAAAGGATTCTATCCTAGTGGTTTAGCATGAGGGACAACGTAAACATCACCATAAAGAGGAATGTTCATTTGAATCTCCCATCTTTAAAAATTATTATAAATTATGAGGGGCTGTTCATGACTCTAAATAAAGGGATGATCAGTGTAAAATCCAAATGGGTTAGAGTTGTGTGAGCATGTTGCCTTCTACCATCTATTTTTAGAAAACAAATGCATTCGTTTTCATAAGTGGACGTGAAAGACTACGCTGTCACCTTCGTTTTCAGAACGAATGTGAGAGGGGACGTTACATCACGCATCTCTGGCAGTGAATGTTTTGTTAACAGGCTTTTGTAGTTTCAAGTCGATTAACATATCCCACTTTTATTTGTGTCATCATGTGGTGTCAATGTTATTAAGCAATAATATATCACTCAACAACAATGGTTGGATTTAACGAAATGTATTAATCCTTTATAATGTGGTAAATAAAAGTTCTAACTCCTGACAAAAGATATATTCATATTTAGTATTAAACAATACGTCGAACAAGATAACTTTCGCTAGAATGCTACCCATACTTACAGTAAAAATATAATATATCCCTCTGGTGCATCACTTTTGGCATCTGGAGATGATGGAATGCAGGGATAATCGTAGCCTCTTTTCTGGCGAAGATACCCAGGCTCACAGGTTGCTTAACGAGACCCTCTCGCTCACAGATTCCATGATTCGAGCCCATGAGTTTCGAGAAATACTTATATACTCTTAAAATGCTATATTAATTATACTTTCTTTAATAAAAATATTCCAATTGTCTTTTCCTGTGATTCCTACTAGTATCTATTATAATAAAGTATGGAGTAAGAGAAATAATCAAGATATATTTATGGATATAAGATCCATAAAAAAGGAAAATTGAAACATTTCTACTAGAAAGAGTATTGATGACATGACATCAGGGAAGTATTTATGTATTTCTCTTATAAAAGTATGCCATTGCCATAATTTTTATTTCTTTTTTTTTTCACAAAAAAAAAGAGAGAGAGATGTTGACACTACGAGAAGACTTCTCTAAGTCCTCAAGGTGTAAAGTTTCCCTATATGTATGGTTGACACTAACCTGTCAATCCCTATGAAACTAACTAAGCATCTTTAATAACATAGCTAAACTAGGGATGAGATGCATCAGCCCCTGATAATTAGATTGATGTCTTCACTGCAATTTGAGAAAATGGTTATGCGATTGTAACCCTTATACCAACATAATTATTATCGTAAGCCTTGTAGAATTCCCAGAATTTTCAGCAATATCCTCACATGTATGGTAGTTTTCAGTAGCATTTGCGAAATGTACAACTTGTTGATCCAAAGAGTTTACCGCAATTGCTACCCAAATGTCCCAATAGATATGTCCAATTAGGACTGTAATTGACAAATTTAACCCAATTTAATCCATATCTTCGTATGGCTCTATCCCGCCTCATGTGCTAGATTCCATTTAACCCAATTCTCTCCTTGGAGATTGGAACAAGTGTGCCAATGTGACAGGGATACCACAGATCTCCACTGTTGATCAGCAAAGTTGAGACAAAATTTCTCTCATATACTTACCTCGGATTGCGTAAAATCACTTTCAAAAGCTATTCCCAAACATGCACTCAAGCAATCTCTAATTAAGTATACCTGTATGTATTATACTATGAGTGAACAACCACATGAAGGCTTTAATTTTTTGTTTTTTTAGGATTGACCACTTCCATGTCATCCTCCAGATGTTATCCACCTATACCGAGACAGAGAAAATTATGCGCTGATTTAACCCAAAAAAAAAAAATCGTCATTGAGTAAATACAGGGATTAATATGTAACTTTTCAAAGTAAGATTAATACGTTAACACTGAAACTTAACACGTTAAAATATTGACAATGGTTAAATTAAAACCAATTTGCATGACCCATGATTGACTTATTAATCACAAGATTATTACGTTAGAAGTGTGTCAGACACAACTCAACATGAAAGGTTTTGGTTTTGACTAGTTTAACTTAAAAGATTGACACGTTTAACATGAAACAAAGTAAAAGCACTAGCCTCAGACTCACAGTTAACACGTTATAACCTTTGACTGATGAGTGAAGTAGTGGAGAATGACTTGTTGAGATTCTGTTAGATTAATCTCAAGGTCTATAACTTTCTTAATTCATACAACTACAAAATCAGCAAGTTATGTATCATTGAAAAGCTCTCTAAGTTTGGCTTAAAAGAAAATAGAAAGAAGAGCTCTTGATGTGTGGTTTTCAATAAAATTATATTCATACACCAAAACTCAACATATTTTATGAGATATGATATGTGACCAAAGTGTAAGACTAATTTAATGCCAAATCTCATCTTAATGCTTTGACTTCAGGTGTTCGTTAACGTTTTTTCATTCTAATTAACACCATGGTTATAGAAACTTATTAGATAGAATTTTTAGAGACCATTATGTGTCCAACATCATCTTTTAACATATAAAATAGAATGGAGTTTACCAGCGTATTTCTTCTAGCAGAAAATTGTGCTAGCTTTTACTCATGTCGATCATATATACAAGTCATTCTCACTATCTTATCAAAACTAAGGGGAGATAGATAGATCGTTGATATATTTTGTTTATAAAAGGAATAAACTTTTCAGTATTTATCCTTGTCAAATGGATCATCTTTAAAAACACACAAAGTCTCTCTCTCCCCCTCTCTAGAAAATTGTCAAAGGGTAAAAATGAAACAAAGTAATTAATATTTCATCTTTTACACAAAGTGACTTACAAAAAGCACCATCAACTTTTTTTAAAGGTGACTTGTGTATACAACCGGAAAAAGTAATAATTTTAATAGATTTTATTTTGCGTCTAGGGTATATGTACGTAATTGCTTTATTGAAAACTCACTGCAATAAGAATCTTGACACTTTTTATGATCTTATTTGGCTTTGACTCAGATCGGTGAAAGTTTAACAAGACTTTTAGATAGTGATGATTTGCTAAAAAAAGAGGGAAAAAAGAAATATATATATATATATAATGGAGTTCGGACAGATCAAGCTTGCTTGGTGACAGTACATGCCATTGAAGAAATACGTGAGCCTGAAGAAAGCTTTCATGTATCTTTCCCTAAAAGCAGCCTCTTTTCAAGATTATTCACAATCAGCATATGGAGTAAAATGTGGTTTAAAATATATAATTGGTGGGTACTCCATTTTTTTGGGGTGCTTTTAGAACTGTTAAGATAAAAGTACTTCACTTTAAATACTGAAATTAAGAAATGTAAAGTAACTTGTTAAATTTGTCTTTTATTAATTTTTTTTTCTAATTTTATCTCTATAGATAAGGTTTTGAAGAACAGGGACATTAAAATAAAATGTTTTCCCTGTTATCCCTATGGCCTATTATAAAGAATCAACTAGAAGCAATTTTTTATCCCAAATGTAAGGCATCAAAAGCCGCATTAAGTACTTTTTTTCCCACTTTAATTACCCTTGTTATTAATAATTGAGGTCCAAAGTTAAAAGAATTAAGTCACATCAGTTGATATGGGTAAGGTTAGAAAATTTATCAAATTATGACAAATTTAATGGCTTAACTATCATTCATTAGTTTGTAAGAATTAGTATAGTTGGCTCCTTATAATAAAGGGCAAAGGGAGTAACATATCATATTTAAGCATTATCACTCTCTAAAAAAACTTATATTATAGACTAAAGAATTTTTCTAGACGGCAACTTATATGTCAAACTAAATGAATGACATTTGCTTTGGTTAGAACATGATTTTGACCAATACCAACATGATTTGAAATGCAAACACAAGATTTAATTTTTCCCTATGTGAAATGGCTTTGGTTTCTTGATGATAACATTTATCTACAGCATACTTTCTATACTAGCTTGATCTAGAGATAGGAAACGGGCCGGGGTGACCCAGTTGGTTCAAAGCTTAAACTGACTATGTCTCAAGGCCATTTTCCCTAAAATGTTTTAGTTTTCAAAGCATGACCCTTGAAGTTGGGCTCGGGCAAGGTCACGGTTGTTTTTCCCTTTTAACAAAAAATGCATTATTTTTATCCCCTTCTGTTTTTTAAATTTTTTTCTGACATTTTTCAAGCATATAAAAATAAAACAATCAAATTCATAGTTTAAAACATAATAATCATTATATATAAGTTACAAATTCCAAGCAATATCAACACACAAAGCTAAAGAATATAAGCTGTCGTTCTTGAAATGAGTGATTGTTCTTCCACTAGTTTAAGACATATAATTCTTTCCAATCATCATTCATAAATATTAGCAAATTAAAATTTTTAATTCAACTAATAAAAAATAGCAAACTAAAGCTTCTTAATATCTTGATATTTTTGTATTATACTTAATTAGTCACTTGTAAAGGATTAAAACAACTTTAACCATTTATTAATTGAATAAAAATGAATAAATATAATTAATAAAATGGTGAAAACATACATCAAATAATAAAAAATATGAGGGTTTGAATGGGTTGACCTTTGATGGGCCTGAGTTTAAATGGAGGCTCAGCCTATTTTTTCGACTTTAGCTGTATCTACATTAGTTTTTTTTAACATAAAAATGTAACATAAAAGGACTATAAGAATATAATACACAAAATATAATGTTATACATTAGACATGAACTTATATGAACTCTCAAGACTAACATAAAAGTTACAGAAACAACTAGTAAAACAATCCTAGCAACAACTAAACTAAAACCTCCAACACTTTGAGGGCTAAAAGGATACAATAACCAAAATCTAACAGCAAAAAGAGAACCATTTTGAGCCACAAATACCACCAAGTAGATTCACTAGTAAGACATGAACAAGTAGTGAATCATCTGAAAAACGCCTGTACATTCATGTTCGCATAATGAAAAATTCATCAACAAGAAGTTGATGATGCCACTAACTTCACACTCTCGAAAAAAGAAAAAGGGGAATATACCCAAATTGGGTTTCAATGAAATATACAAGAAACCCATATGGAGTTGAGTGTCCGTATAGATAGTGCAAACACTTGTAATGCTTGGAAATTCAATTAGAGTAATACTTGATCATAATGCTGGGTTGGAATCTAGACTCTAAAATCATAACCTCAATGTGGCTACTATTGGAGCTTTTCAAAGGTCATGTCATGTTCACAACTAGAAGCTTGAGGCAATTTCTCTTTAATCACTAATCCTTAAGTTACAGTTCATAACTATCATTGTAATTAGGGGTGAACAAAATATGTGACCCACGAACTTCCTCACGATCCGTCCATTTGAACCCATTTAAACCTGCCTAAATTGAACCTATCACGAGCTGGGTACGCCATATAAGGGGCGGGACATGGGTTCACTCACGGGGTGCCCATACCTGCTTGTTAACCCCGTTTAAATATAAGAAAAAGCCTCTAACCCTAAGGACAAAAAAGGAGCTGGTGTCTGGTGATGTTTAGGGGACTGAGGACGAGTTGCTGCATGCTAACCCTTGCCTTACTCCTCCACAAACCACTTTACTTGTTGTTGCCCTTCTCAAGTTCCAGTCATCTTATTGTCTCCTAATCAGTCCTCCGTTCCTCCCTCCCTCGGCCAAAACCTCCCTCCCACACAGGACGCTCCCTAGTCCCCACTGGCGGTTACACTAGTAGCCTCGTAGGTCACAGCCACTCGCCGTAGAAGTTATAGGTTCCAAGCATCGTTTCCACTCATTGCAGGCCCAAGAATTGCTACCACTCATCAAAACGTCACTAGTCGCCTCACCCTTTCACTGACCTGAGCTGGTTTAATTTCTCTCACCCAAGATTTTTATTTTTTATTATTGTTGTTTTCCTTGTCTAAAATGGTGCAAGTTAGTAAAAAAGCTTAGCTTACCTTGCATTAGATCTCTGTAGATTAATGGCCATTAGATCATTGTAGATTAATGCCTTTAAGTAGGGCTGAGCAAAAACTCAGTGGTCTGACTTGACCTGCCTTGTTTGAGGAAGAAAATGCTGGCTCGACCACAAAACAGATTGGACCACTTGTTATTTTGGATGCAATATATATACAAGAATAATTTGATTATATATTTAGGAGCATAATGGCAACGACGGCAGATGAAGTGCAATTTTTGAACATGGTGGTTAAACTGATGAACGCCAAGAAAACCATGGAAATTGGTGTGCTTACTGGTTACTCATTGCTTGCAACTGCCCTCGCTCTTCCCCAAGATGGCAAGGTACGTACCTCTACCAATTACATAGAATGGATTATGTATTTTGTCTTATTATTATTTATTATCACCTTGCCTAAAAAAATTTATACTATTTTCTTTTCTTATCAAGTATATATAGTAAATATGCTACTAGAATTATATAACTTTTCTTTCTAGCTATATAAACTTGCTTTGCCATGTTTATATATAAACCTATGAATGCAGTTCTCTTTCTGACTTTACTGATCTAGAATCAACATCATCATCTCCAAGGGACCAATTTCTGTCAACAAATTAAATAAATGAGTGTAGATTATATTAATTATTATTAATAAGAGATATTTAAATAAATTTTAACTATTCCATCATATATATTCTTTAATAATTGTTATGAGATTTGAGTAGTCTAATTAAATTAATTGAATAGTCTGAATTTCTTTAAAAAACCCATTACTTTTCATGTTCTAATAAAATTATTTAAATATGATTACTATACAGGCTCATATAAACAATCCACTTATCATAAAATCTCGAATTGTCAATATGTCATATTGTCACTTTCTACATTTTGTCATTGTTATGTGGTTTACTTGTTGTAAGACTTTAAATGATTGATTTCTAATGTTGGACTACACATTAAATTTTTCAAATTACTTTTAGACATAAAATCTTTGATTATTTTTATATGCAGATCTTGGCCATGGACATTGACAGGAAAAGCTATGAAATGGGTCGTCTAACATTAGAGAAAGCTGGTGTTGCTCACAAAATTGACTTTCGAGAAGGCCCTGCACTTCCTCTTGCTTGAAGATGTAAGCTTTCTTCATGCATCTTTACCTGAAAAAAAGCAAAGAAACCAACTAAGGTTGGATCTAGGAGAAGTAGTTAATCATTTAAAAAACAATAAACTAAAGTTTAAAGTTTTTCATTAGAAGAGGTGTTGACAATGTATCAAATAGGATTATTTCCAATACATGCAACAACAAAATAATAGAGAGAGAAAGTACAAAAATATGAAAGTTAACTTGGGAAATGCATTTCTAAATGCAGGAGAAGAACCATGGAAGCTTCAATTTGTTGGTGGGAATGGCTCTATGAAAAGTACAAGAAGAAGAGATGAAGAAGAAAGTTGTGCATGAAATCTCCAAGACGTGGGCAACACTTTCCTTTAGGCTTAATTCGCCCCCACTTATTCCTATATTACATGGTGTAAGTTGGGTAAACCGGCGAATTTCCTGCAGGATACAATAGAGACCCTTGAGTATGGATTGCACTCCCAAGACTCAAACCAAGACAACAAAAGCTTTTACAAAGTGATAGTTTGGCTTTTTCTATATGTGCACTCAAAGAGAAAGACAATGAGTTTGATCTTGTTATGTGAAAGATTGTATGTAAAATTGTATGTTCAAATGGAGTGATGGGGAGGGTATTTATATAGTGTAGAGAGATGCCTTGAAGTTGTACCTTTTAAAGTAAGAGATGTCTTGAAGTGGTACCTTTTGAAGTAAGAGATGTGTTGAAGTGGTACCTTTTGAAGTAATATCTTTTCAATTAAAAGTCACAATCATACCACTTCAATAAAAAGTCACAATCAATAACTTTTCAAAGAAGAGTTACACTTTTATACATGGAGGGATACAAGACTTTAGAATTATAACTCCCTACATAACCCTTCAAATAAATGGTAGTTATTTTAGAATTATAACTCCCTACACAACCCTTCAACCAAATGGTAATTATTTTCTAAGGGCATTGCATCTCTTCCTTTAGAAAAATACATCTCTTTATTTAATACATATATTTATTTTAAAAATTTCTAACACGATTTTATATTTGTGGATGCTGAGAAGGACAATTATCCCAACTATCATAAGAGGTTAATTGAGTTGGTGAAACTTGGGGGTGTGAACGCCTACGACAACACACTATGGAGAGGATCTGTCGTGGCATCACCTGATGCATCCATAAATGAGTACGTTATGTCGTATAGAACTCTGTGTTGGAGATTAACAGGGCTCTTGCTATAGACCCAGGGATTGAAATTTGCATGGTTCCTATTTGTGATGGTATCACTCTGTGCCGTCGGATCAAATGACAAATCTACCTATGATTGACACTTCACCGCTCCTTCATGCATGTAAAGACTTAATATTTCAAAATCACCCCATGTTGACTATTTTATGGATTTAAATCTCTCTCTAGTCTTCTTAATTAAAAACATTCCATGTTTGTCTCTCTTTGTATACTCCACCTAATTCTAAATATAAGAATTGCTCCCCCTATTTCTTTTTATAAGAAACAACTACTTCCTAGTTTGTTTCTAATTCTAAGAAATATTTAGATGATGTCTCAAATTCTCTTTATTAGCTTCTCATTTTTCTCCCATTTAATTACCCATCATACTAATATCATTGTTCAAAAAATAGGATTGAAAAGGCTGGTTCAACTCGGAAATTGGCAATTGGATTGGTCTGGTTCACCTATTAAACTATGGACCAGTTGAACTGGCCTAAAATGATGTGAATCGATAACAACCTGATCAATCAGTTGGATGGTTTGGATTTGGAAAAAAGTAAGAGAAAAAAAGCATGGCAAAAATGGAATGAAAGATGAAATATTTGAGTTGTTATTATGGAAGAGGTAGACGATGATAGAAGAGAAAGAGAGATGGAGATTAAGAGTGATGTTGAGAGGGGATATTGGATATAGATGAGGTCTCTGTCATGACGTGGAAGAAGATGGAGATGAAGCTATCCTTCAATTGCTGTCATACACGCCAATAGAGTTGGTTCAGATATGGAAAGACAGATATGAGTATGATGGCTATGAAAGAGGAATTTGATAGACGGGAGTAAGTTGTTAGGATTTCGTGTGTATCTCATGATGCACTCATTAATTTTAAAAAAATAACAAAATTATGCTTTAATTCCTTAATTTCTATTTACATAATTTTACTCTATTCAAGAGAAAAAAAATAATATAAATTCATTTTAACCCAATTGTTTTCCATCATTAATATTTGATAAGACTCTTACAACTTAAAATTTGCATAAAGTAATATATTATTCAAGATTTAATCAATTAATTCTTATAAAATAAAATATAATTTATGAAATTATATTGTTGTGAATTAGATTGTATTATTTTAACAAAACCAATATGACCTTGAGTTGACCCAACTAGCCCGTAAACAATTGTATTGATGATTGGTTCAATGTATTTATTGCCTTCACATATTCTCTTTCTCTATTACACATTCTATCTTTTTCACATTTGTATTTTTTTTCTACTTTTCTTATTATCTCTTTTATAGTCTCCACCCTATAAAACATGGTATTTTTGAGAAATTGTTTTGCCAATAGGGTATTTTTGAGAAAATGGTTACAATTTTTATGCATATGTTGTCTTTAACTAACTTTTACATCAATATAATTCGGTTAAATGTTTCATATGAAAAAGAACAGATAGAGCCGTAGAAATGCTTGATTTGACCTAAATATAAGACACTAATTTACTTTGCTTTCCAATTTTATATTTTCCCCTAAATTTTCTCCTCTTTAATTATACATGTTTAAAAGGATTTTCATGAAATGAGTAGTTTCCGATCTAAATGATTTAAATGATTAAGTAAAGGTCATGACATTTTTTTTGGTTTATAGATTGGTGGATATGAATAAAACGAATAATGTGTTTTCTCTTTTCATGAAGGAGGATGTTTATTTCAATGTGTCTGTCAAGCATACTCCTATTGACTTTAAACATGCATCCTCAACAACCTTTGTTTATTTAATTTTATTCTATTTTATTTTTTGTACTGAAAATGCGTTTCATTGATCAATTTCTATCTTATACTTGTATATTATATATTTGTGTGTGTAACATGATAGTCTTATGACAACGACGATGATGACACATCGCCATCGTTTTACATCCCTTGCTTCACTTATCGTTTTGGCCACTTTCTTTTTAATAGAAACTGAAATTTATGGCTTCAAAAGAAGAGAACAAAACAAAACAGATAAGAGTTTAGTTTCCTTTATCACTTTCGGCCTCTTGACCTAAAGGTGGAATGTGATAAAAAAAATATAAACATTTCCTGGTAAGCTATGAAAAAGTTTATCTAATTCATCAGTTGTAACCACCGATCCATTTGTCTTCAGTATCGTGAATGTCACTACCACATTTACTTCTTCCATTTTTGAGTAATGATCCATCCGTGAACGACACCAACATTTTTACTTCTTCCATTTTTCAAGTAATGAACCATTTATTGCCGACCTAACAAAACCTTTATCAGTAGCAATAAAAAGACTCATTTTAGCAGAATGAGCTCCTTTTTTTTTTAAGTGTTGAATTAAAGTTCTTATTTTCATTATGAGATGTGTTCATATTTGGTGTTCAACAGTGTTTTGAATGAGATTACATCTAATAGAAGGACATGTGTTCTTATAAAAAAAACCCTCCTTCTTGTTTCTATTTTTGTGCCCTATGTTTCCATTACTTTATTAGTTTATTTCACACCACCACGTATATTTTTGTATAATTTTCATTTTTTGGGTGATATTATATATTTTCATTTTGATTAAACACCAAGTTATATTTGTTAGTGTATTTTTTTTATTTTTTTACTTTTTACCTTGAAAATTGATATAAATATCAAAGGATACTTAGCAATTTCATTCATATTATTGTAGATTTGATTTATTATATCGGTGTTCTTAATTCTTATAATATCTTTATGAATTCTTTTTGCCAGGAAATAGCTTTATGAATTATTACACTTGATATTGTTATTAATTCCTCATCCGCTCCTTCATGTAAGATACAATTGGAGAGGCTGTCTTATTCTAAATGTAAAATCCATTTTCCATTTTCCATATTTATTATTTTTTCCAAGCTTCTTTTATTAATACTCTCCTAACAATAACTAAATATAACAATAATTTAATAACACTATGTATATTGTATAAAGTGAATAATGTTTGCTACTATAAAGAAATTCATTCGTGTGACACAGAACTTCTACTATTTTTACTGTTTTTAACTGTTAAATCTGCATATTATTTTATTCTCGTAGGTATACACCAGCGGCAAGAAAGCACTTGAAAGATGATTTGGCGATTGGCAATCCCTGAAAAAATCAAAGCCTTCATGTGGCTCTTTACCCATGGCAGAGCCCACACACCGGAGCTTCGCAGATCAGTGTCCTTCTAGATGTGCAGATGATGAAGGCATGCATCATGCACTTAATTCGAGACTGCTCGAATGCTATTAATCGATGGAAGTTCGTAGTCTCGCCAACAATGAGGCATACCTGTACAACATTACAAGGGAAGGAGTGGGTTCGATGGAATCTGAAGCACGAAGCTGGCCAACGACATACCAAGAAGATTCCAAGGTGTACATTATTTGGATGCATATGCTGGGATGTATCTGTCTAATACAGACGACATACCAAGTTAAGATTCCAGAGGGCTCCTTTTGGAGACATTTTATGGATAGGAAAACAATCCTGCGCGAGACAGGGTGAAGGATCTGCGGTTGGCCATATCTGTCTAATTCAAATGTTCACTTTGTTCAATTCTGTGATTAATATGCGGTGAAAGAGATTTCCTTTTTGGGGCGTTTTCCAGAACATAGTCTATGTTACAACTCTAGACCTTGTAAACTTTAAAGATACCTTGATTGTTTAAATAAATTGTTACGTTCAAGCCTTCTGTTTTAATAGAAATATAAACTGAACCAAATATTTTACCCCTCTATTAATAGTCAGGCCATTGGAGGTTATCAACATTTACCAGAAAAAATCTGATTGAATTAGTTTATTTGGTTTAGTTTAATTTTTGTCCAAAATCAAACAAAAAATATTCGGAGTTAAGTGTATGAATTTCGCAATATATGTGTAAAGAGCAAACAGGTCATTTATGGGTGCAAGAAGTGATGAACGGTTATTCTACACGGTTTCATGAAATGTTTTGAATAAAACAACATATATTCAACTAGCTATACTCTAAATTGGTTAAACATAGGTTACAGAATTCTAAGTTCATGGGAGTTGAAGAAATGGATACTTTGTACTTGATCATAATTGGATATGGACATTGTAATAGGATGATACAAGAAATATTCCAATATTCATAAGAAACTGTCAATCGACATTTTCAAATGGTACTATGAGCTTGCCTTAGTTTGTCCCAAGAAAATATCAAACCACGCGATCCAATGTTTTTTTAGTGTCATCCAAAAATAAAAAAAGATCGACGTTATTGGCCATTGATGCAATAGCAACAATTGATTGTACTTATAGATCATGTAAGGTTAGTCTTTTTAAGAAAGACAAATATATAGGGAGTTATCCAACACAGAATATCATGATTATATGTGATTGTGATATATGTATTTTACCTTCATCTTAGTGGGATAAGAAGATATTACACATTATGCTCATCTGTTTAGCTAGCATTGCTATTTCAACTCCATCTATGAATTCCCCCATCAACCTTAAGCATATTTTCATCACTTTCAATCCAATTATTCTGTATTCATTTTACATTTTCATTAATTTCACATGTGTCAAAAGAATTTAATGATTTAGGGAAACATTATTTGGTTGATGTTAGCCATCAACACCAATGGGATACTCGACATATATAGATGTGAGCACTATCACCTACTAGACTTTAGACGACAAAGAAATAATGATGAGGCCTCCGATTACAATAATTTAAGTTTGAGGTGCATTATAGAAAAAACTTTTTGGGATTTGGAAGAATATGCTTGCAATTTTACAAAAAATGCTCATATACAAGTTCCACACACAAGTTCTTTTTGCTTGTGTGACAATGACTGTACATAATTTTATTAGGAGAATTTCTGATATTGATGTGAGATTTATAAGAGCTGAAAGTGAAAGTATAATTATTGAAGACACTAATAATGAAATTAGTGAGATATTCTCATCAAATGTAACATCATCTTTAACATAAATGAATTATATTCGTGACACAATTAGAAAACAAATTGTATAGACTTTACAATCCAATTAGTTATACAATACTAATTGATTGAACAATTTTACTTTTAAATGATATTTAATTTATATATATTTTCGTTCATTAAAATAATTTAATTAACCACTTTAGTATTTCAAAATTTTTCTCCGTAATACATTAAATTTTTATTATGTTATTTTTGGGGAATCCCCAAAAAATACCTCTTGAATTTGGGAATCCCAAAAAGATTAAATGAATAAGTAAAATGACAAATGAGGGAGAAGGTATGAATATGACATTTTAAAATTTAAGGAAAAAGACCAAGCAATTACAAAAGTTGTTATTAAGTTTAAACAAATAGTCAATATGTTAATTAATGTTGTCAACTAACTCAGAACTAGGGCATCTTCACTAAAGCGAAGACGTTTTTAAAATCATTTCAAAAGCTAGCATTGAGTTTAAAAAAGGTGGTCAATATGTTAAACAATGTTGTCAACCATCTTAGAATGAGGAGATCCGAACCCAAGTTTGAATGTTGTCAAAATCATTACAAAAATTGTCATTTCGTTTAAAAAAATGATCAATATGTTAAACAATGTTGTCAACTAACTAAAAATGAGGGTATCAGTCTCCAAGTAAAGATATTGTTAAAATCATTACAAAATTTACTTTTATATATCCGTATTACTTAATGAGATTCATATCATTTTCTACCAAAACTTACTTCTCAAATATTTATCCAAACAAGTTTTATTTTCATAAAAAGTCTTTTTTGTTACTTTCAATTCAAATATAAATAATATTACATCATCTAACATCGCTGGCCTAATTTTATTTTCCAAAAGTTATTTAAACAAAAAGTTACTTCTGCCTCTACTAATCTAAATAGCCCTTCATCCTCCTAAGCATATTAAGGACTTTTAAAATATCATCTTTTTGATAAAATGCCAATGTATAAGACTTCAAGTTGTATTAGGATTAAGGTATAAGAATCCGGACTGATGATTGAATTGGATAAGGCAGTGGGTTAAGAGTCAGTGGATTGGATCGGAGTTAAACTAAGGATTAGATTGGATTGGAGGCCGGGTTGCCGGTTTCCGGAATAAAAAAATTAAAAAATAAATCTCATCACACATTACCATAATCAAATCATCTAAAATTAAAAATTTTAAAAACTAATAGTAAATTCCATTACTAGCAAAGTAAAGTTACCAAATTAATCATATACTTATTACTTATATATTATTTAACATTATTTACAATTTCAAAATATTCATCCTAACAAAAAATCAAAATATATATGGTAAGATGTTTTTATTTTTATTTTTTTTAACTTTCAAATTTGAAATTTTGAAAAAGTTCATCCTTTTTTTTAAATAATTAAAAAGAAGATGAGCAAATATAGATGCAACGTTGGGCTTATATGGGGAAGGGCTTCTGTTTTTTTTTAACTTTTAAATTTAAATTTTTTAAAAAATTAATCCATTTTGTTTTTAAAAAAATTTAAAAGTTAAAAAAAAAGTAACCTAATCGACCCATCCAACTCAACGGGTCAACCAGGTTGATCTCGGGTCAATCCGAATTGCATCGGGTTGACCCAACCCAGGGTTATTCGAGGGCAAGTCATCAGTTTTTGGCTTGACTCGATTGAGTCCGGATTCTTATACATTGATTAGGATTAAGTGTTTAATAAAGGTGAATTTAAATTAAAGTCAATTACAAATGAGTCATAGCCTCAAAATTATAATAATGGTATTTTACGAAAACATGTGAAAATGATTATAGTTAAATCATTTACTTACATTCTTTAATCTAATGAAATTGTTATTGTTAGAAAGGTTTTCCATTGGGGATCAGTAGAGGATTAATTATTGGCAACATGCATGCACGTTTAAGATCTTGCAATGAGAAGCAAAACGAAGAGGCTTGTTTGGATGAACTTTTGAGTGCCCAAAACGTGCTTTTGACAGCCCAAACGCTGGTTTCAGAATTTTCCTCTGTTTGTAAGTTGGATTAGTTTCAAGGCAAATCCACCTCCCTTGCCCTGCTTTCTGCACTATTGTCACCGATCTGTGCAACAAGGAAGTCGACGATCAGAAAAACTGGGCTTGCGTGCGACTTCTGTTGTCGCTATTGCCGTCTGTTGTCCTTGTCGTTGGTCGCCAGATCTCTGCCTTCACTGTCTGTTTTCTTCCCTGCTCGATTTTTTGGTCTCTGCGTGGATCCTTCCCTGCTCGCCATTTTCTTCCTGGTAAGTGGTAAAGCTTTCTTCAACTGCATTACTATATACCGACTTAGCTCGATGGACTTTAAGTTTTAAAAATATCGAAATTATATATTATGTGCAGTCATAACTGATGTTCTTTTCAATCATTACGCATCTAAACATGCTTTATAAAGTTTATATCATTTAAATTAAACTTTGAACCAAACACACAGTAACAGTTTATAGGATATCGCTCGGTGCTCGCGTGCTTCTTGATGTAGATTATGACCTTCTCAAAAAAGTTGCCATTGTTAATTCAAGTTAGTATGAGCAAGTTGTTGTTTCTTCCCAAGTGTCACTTTCACGTTCACCCCAAACCTCCAAGGTCAAACCAATGCCTTAAGAAGTGCCTAGATTGCAATCGCCCAGTCAAGGTTCTTCTACTGTTTAGGTACTTACTTAGAGAAAGAGCCTCTTCCATTGATAGCTTCTCTTTCTTGTTTGTCCTCAAAGCTTGCACCCACAAGAAGAATTCCACTATCTTTGGAAAGCAAATCCATGGTCTCATCGTAAAGTTTGGATTCGAAACAATAGTTCAACTCCAGACATGTCTTCTGAAGATGTACTCTGAATGGGGGAAGCTGCATGATGCACACAAGGTGTTTGATGAAATACCTAGTAGAAATAGTATATGTTGGACATCTTTGATTTCTGCTTATGTTGAAAACCAGAGACCTAGTAAAGCCTTGCAGCTGTTCAGACAGATGCAGATGAACAATGTGGAGCCTGATCAAGTCACAATTACTGTTGCTCTCTCTGCCTGTGCTGATATTGGGGCACTTGAAATGGGCGAATGGATCCACACTTTCCTTCGAAGGAAAGATGGTGTAAGCAGAGATTTGACTCTGAATAATGCTCTCATTAATATGTATGCTAAATGCGGGGACATCACAGCTGCAAGGAGATTGTTTGATAGCACTAGGAACAAAGATGTCACAAGTTGGACATCCATGATTGTGGGGCATGCGCTGCATGGGCAGGCAGAAGCTGCTCTTGAGCTTTTCTCAGAAATGAGCACAAGGAGAATCAGTAAAACGCAGAATTCTAGCAGTTGTCTCGTTGTCCCAAATGATGTAACTTTCATAGGAGTTTTAATGGCTTGCAGCCATGCAGGGTTGATTGAGGAAGGGAAGCACCATTTTAAAAGTATGACTGAAGGTTATGGTATAAAACCTAGAGAGCCTCATTTTGGTTGCATGGTGGATCTTTTTTGCAGGGCTGGATGTTTGAGAGATGCCTGTGACTTCATTATGGAGATGCCTATGAGGCCAAATGCAGTAATGTGGCGAACCTTGTTGGGGGCATGCAGCCTCCATAGCAACATAGAGCTTGGCTCAGAAGTTAGGGAGAAGCTTCTTGAATTGGACCCTGATTATGTGGGTGACTCCATTGCTATGTCTAATATTTTCGCTGATAAAGGCATGTGGAATAAGAAAATGATTGTCAGAAATCAGATAAAAAAGTCAAGATCTCCTGGTTGCAGCTTGATAGAGGTGGAAACTAAGGTGAATGAATTCGTGACAGCCGATAATAGTCATGCTTTGAAAATAGAGATATATGATGTTCTTGAGCAGTTGACCAGAAACATAAAAGCCTATGGTTACATGTCAAGGCCTTCAAACCCTTGAAGAAAATTCAGGAGCTCTTATGAGAGGTTTTGCAATTGGTAATGAGCATGATTTTTTTTTTTAAATAATTATTATTTTATTAAGTTGCATTTGATGTATTATCAATATTTTTTTACTCTCCGCTTGCATTTAAAATGTTTTTGATTTTGATAGACTATTTGTGCAGATTCTCTATCATCATCAAAATGTTCAATTTGTAAAACCCTCCTCCTCCAATCTCAAGCTGACATTTATTTATGTTTTTCAATAGCAGCCACAGGAGCTATCATGGGTGCTTGGCAAGCAAGGCTTCTGATAGAGCCTATGGCTCTTCGGGCGCATCATCCACAGTTAATGGACCTTTTGTCCTTGATTGCTCTGTTGCATGTGCTTGCTCTTGTGAGGCAAATTAATTAGTTATAGGGATCTGTTGTTAGCACCATTTATCCCCAGGGTCCTGAACACTAAAGTACCCTGGCATAATGGGTTCTTAAGGATAATATTTTCTTCTAAGCCGCCCCTAAGCTCAACTTGTCCTGAAGTGAGTTGCAGATTACGCAACTCAGGCACAATATGGTTACCTTCACTCTATCGACCAGGAATGCATTACTCACTATTATAGTAGGCAATGCAGCAAAATGGCATCAACTTCATTAAAAGCATGTAATCATTCAAAGAGGTTTTCTTCAGACCTTCTAATGTTGAAAATAATAATCTCGTATTAGGGAGCACTAGGTGAATATTAAGTTACAGAGTATAGTGTTTTTGCTTGAGCTGATTTCCATTCTGTAAAAGAAATGATACACAGACGAGGCCTTGTAGAAGCAACCTTGATGGAGACAGGTTTCTTGTAATTGAGTCCATACAGAAGCTAGAATGTCAGTAACAGCAAGGCAGAGAAGATACAGATACCTATCTATTATGCCTGCTTATTAATGAATGTTGTCTGACTAGTTCATCTAAAATAAAAGATGTGAGAGTAAGATTCAAATCATGCACAATGAATTCCTTCTTACTTTTGCAGCTATTGAACGTCTTTCTCACACTACTAAAATGTATTAAAGTTTGAGTCATATGACTACTTAATTAGTGACCTATCCCTTTGATAATATAACTGATAAGAAAGTAGAAGTACTACATTATGCAATGATGTCGCTCTGTGAAAATAAGCTCATAAGCAGTATCTACCAACTTCATTATATTTCTTTCTTGTTTTTTGCAATGATGGTCCATATTTTGATGTACAGCTGCTGACATGCTCTATGATCTAACTATGCGCCCCACTATTTTACCGTCTGGCCTTGCTTATGATTCCCAGCAATCTATGACATCAATCCTTTGATTTGCATGATCTCAACTATTTGGTTGGAACAGAGCTGGGTGGGGCTACCCAGATGATGATTTGTGGGTACAATGAGGAGGGTCAATAGGAATTCGTATGATGAGCAAGAAAAGCTCTCATATTTGGTCAGCCACAGCAACTTTTCAAGCGATTCTGACAGAAAATGTGGGCTTAATTTGAAAAAACCGATGGGGTTCCTCCTGCTTTGTTTGGTGCTCTTCTCGCCCCTTCAGATGGTGTTGCTGAGGCATCTACATATGCTGTATTTCAACCTAAACAAAGTGAAGGTATTTTGGTACTCGTGTTTTAGTTTATTGTGATAGTTGCTTTCCAGCTTCTCCTATGAATCAGACCTTGAAATGGTTAACTGTTTGGACCAATTTGAACTGTTCAGATCTTACTCTTTGATTCATGCCCCAACCTTAAGTTTTGATCTCTTTTTACCTGCTACATTCTAGTTTTGTATGAGCTTGTGGGTTTTGTTGCTTCCTTATAATTGATATGCTGATACTGGTGAAAAATAAAATGATAAAATCGGCACTTTTAGTTGTCTACGGGTGAACTATATTCTTGCTTTTGCTTATTCTCAAACTTATGTTGTCTTGTGCCTTAAAAGAGTCTGGGCAACAACTTTCACTTCTTGATCTTCCTATGAGCGTATGCATGTTTAAATTATTTTAATACTCTATTTATGAAAATGGGTATGCTTATTTTCTTTTGGTACGGTGGGTATAATTATTTTTGTTTCCTTTTAAAGTCAAGTTGTTGGGAGAATGGAAAAGAAATATCTACTGATGAGTAATAAATGCCTACATGAAATCTATTTAACTTGGATCGATTGTTAAAGAAGTGGAGCATAGATTCTTGTTTTCAAGCTTAAAATTTGGCTAGCTGCTAGCCTGCTATGTTGCTACCTCAATTTTTAGCACATAAGAGGGTTTAATTTCGATCTTTCAATGATTTGAAGAGAGGAGGGGGGATATTGGAAACATAAAAATTGTGGCTATCTTGATGAATCAAAGCATCCTTTTTTAGTTTATTTTTATCCAATTCTGAAGGTTTTTTCTTCAATTCTGTTTTCCCCTTCTGAAATATATCAATTGCTGCTGATTACCTTGCTAGTGTATGACCAATCTCTTTCATATTTCTCACTCAATGAATGTCTCTTTCTGAAAAATTATATTTGCTCCGGTGCGAGAATTTTTATTGACTGCTTTGTCTGGAAACTCTAACCAAGTAATGGATTATATTCTTTTCTGACCTAGGTTTGAACCAAGACTTCTCTGATTCTGTAGAGTTTTCCAGAGATGAACTTCTTGTTGGTCTTCTTGCTGCTGGATTTGATGGAACATCTTGTCTCAGCAGGTATATGTCAGGCATATATGGCAAAGGGCTATCAGGAAAGCCTTCTTCTTATCTCAATTCCAGGCTAAGAAAATATGAAGCTCTCCACAAAGAATGCGGACCTTATACTGAATCCTATAACAAAACAGTGAAAGAGCTCGAGTCTGGTCATTTTACCGAGTCCTCAGGTTGTAAATATGTTGTGTGGATTTCATTTAGCGGGTTAGGGAATCGGATATTGACCTTAGCTTCTGCATTTCTTTACGCTCTTCTCACAAACCGTGTCTTACTGGTTGATCCTGGAGTTGATATGATAGATCTCTTTTGTGAACCATTTCCCGATGTTTCCTGGTTTCTCCCTCCTGATTTCCCCCTCACAACTGAAATGCACGAGCTCAATCAGCAATCTGCTAAATGTTATGGGAAGATGCTGAAAGACTATTCAATTACAAATTCCACAGTGCCATCTTATGTCTACCTTCATCTGGCCCATGATTATGATGATCACGATAAGCTGTTTTTCTGTGACGAAGACCAAAGCTATCTCCAGAACGTACCCTGGTTAATGATGAAAACAGATAATTACTTCATCCCATCTCTATACTTAATGCCTTCTTTTGAGCAGAAACTGAACAATCTCTTCCCAAAGAAGGATACAATTTTCCACTTCTTGGGTAGATATCTATTCCACCCCACAAACAGAGTATGGGGACTTGTTGCTAGGTACTATGAAGCTTATTTAGCTAAAGCCGACGAAAGATTAGGCATCCAGATTAGAGTGTTTGACATAGAAACAGGTTCATTTCAACATGTATTGGATCAGATCTTATCCTGTACTTTGAAAGAGGATCTTTTGCCCGATGTAAACAAGAAGCAAGACTCTGCAAGTTCATCAGGAAAGCAGAAATCAAAATCAGTACTGATTACATCTTTAAGTTCAGGATATTTTGAGAAGTTAAGGGACATGTATTGAGAGTATCCTACGGTGACAGGAGAGGTGGTTGGCGTATACCAGCCAAGCCATGAAGGGTATCAGCAAACAGAGAAGAAGATGCACAACCAGAAAGCTTTAGCAGAAATGTATCTGCTAAGCTTAACCGATGTGCTGGTTACTAGCTCGTGGTCAACTTTTGGGTATGTGGCTCAAGGCCTCGGAGGCTTGAAGCCATGGATACTGTACAAGCCGGAGAATTGGACATCCCCGGATCCTCCTTGTCATCGTGCCATGTCAATGGAGCCGTGTTTCCATGCTCCTCCCTTCTATGACTGCAAGGCCAAGAGAGGAACTGACACAGGCGCACTTGTTCCGCATGTAAGGCACTGTGAGGATATGAGTTGGGGTCTAAAGGTTGTTGACAATTAAGGTTATTTAAGAGCTGATGACTGTGTAATATGTTGTTATATTATGACTGTTAAAATCCTGGTTAAAGCGATGCAAATTTTCTCGTGCAATTGATTTTTGTTATGCAATTTATTTATAAAGTTTATTTTCATGCTTTTAATATTAATAGTTGGTCTTAGTGATAAAAAATGCTAGTTTGATGAATTTAAATGGTGACAAAATATGCTTATTTGTAATAATTTAATATCATATTTTATATATTTTTTTTTGTTGAGTAAAAACTGAATTCATTTATTTACCTAAGGTTAGTCAAGTCCTTTTTTTTTTTTTTTTGCTTAGAGCCCCCTGTATCCAACCCCCCTTTGGAGAACTGACTAATCCGGAGTCACCCCCGGGATTAAAGGACTTCCCAGGATTTGAGCTCATGACATGGTGGGTACGCGGCGCCTTGCCTTCCCTTTGCTAACCAGTCGGATCAACTCTCTTGGGCAAGGTCACTCAAGTATTTCATCAAGAGACAATTAACCTCCAATCGTTTCCACTCCGCAGTGGGGTGAAGGTTGATCAAAGGTTCATATTTTATATTTTAAAATTAGAATGGAAATATGTATATATATTATTTTAATTTTAATCATTTAAATTTAATTGTAAAGTCATTATTTAAATTCGTTGAGTCAATATTTTACATTAATGAGATTAATCATGTTAAAATTAAATGACTAAAAATACACATTATAAATTTGAATGACTAAACCAGAATGACTGCAAATTAAAAAAACAAAATATATATTTCAGCTTTTCCTTTTTGAGCCATTATAAATCTCTTTGTTTATCTTGAGTGTTATTGCTTATTTGATGGTTTGCCATCATTAAATATAAGAGATAAAGTTAATTAATGTCTTACATTTAGGATCAAAACAAATTTCCTAAGTAGCTTTTATATTTAAAACTATACGAGTATCAAACAAAGATTTTTCTTTCTTTTATCAAAGTGAAAGAAATATTACTCTTCTTTTTGTCATGAATATTGGAATGCTACTCACTTTGATCCTTAGTGTATATGAACCTTTTTTAAGAGAGTTGCTTTATTTTTATTATTTGACTCAATTGACACTTAACATCTCCTTAAGTCTTGCTTAAGTATGAGGTTGGTTGTTTGACTCTATATGAGTGCGATGAGTGCATGAGTTTTTTTTCCAACGGGTGAAGGGTGAAGTGGAGAGAATAAATGCTAGATTGCTTAAAATTAAAACAGATGTGATTAATTTTTGGCTATTAAATATATGAGGAAGGATTAAGCATATAAGCTAATCTAAATAACTTATCAAAATGAGCTAGAAGTATATTATTTTCAATACATTCCCCATCTTTAATTACCACAAGTTTCCACCAACAACTCCCTTGTATATTTAATCAATCAAAATCCACTTTCTTCTCTAATTTTAAACAAACGAGCCTAAGACAGGAAAGCCCTAAAACATTAAAACAACAGTTCAATGAACTTTAAGGATACTACTGAAAACTTGTCAAAATTTTAAATAAACTTGGAACATATCTAAAACTTATCATAGAAGTTGCATGAAACTTCTTAGGGTTAGAGAGAGGGGTAGTCAAGTGGAACATAACTCTGAGTTGCGAACAACATATTTGTTACAACATGATAGCTCTTATTATCAAACCTCACAACACAAACTTGTTAGCTAAGAAGTTGCATGCATGAAACTTCTCATTCATTTAGATGCTCAATACAGCATCAGCATCATCATTAAAGTCATTTTTAGCATTAACCTTCTCGAACACAACCCTAAGTGTCTGAAACTGACCAGGATTTGTAAGACCTACATGCCTTTTCCCATGATCACCAACAGAAAATACCCCAAGATCATCATTACATACATCAGACTATGATCTAGGGCAGAACATGAGTTTATAAACTCCTTCAAATTCTGCTTTCTCTATCATAAACCAGTACACATATTCTTGGTTGCCTTCAATTCCATCGGTACCCACATGCCTCGCTTCATTTATAATCTTTAGTGGTTTCCAAACCCCAGACTCAGCACAAGTTGAAACCATACCACTGAACTTGATGTTGAGATTTCTAGAGGTGTAAACGATACGGTTCTTAGGGTTTGCAGGTAAGAACTGTACTGGCTTGCCTTTGGAGACTTCAAACCTTTCTTGCACAACGACATTGGGGCAAGTGTCGTTTCCAAAGGTGTCGAAAGAAATAGCACCACCTCTTCCTCTTAAGGCTGGCAAGATGTAGTAGCAGGCACTGGCTTTCAGCTTTTCGCCGGAGACATCAACCACCGGTTCCGGCATGGCTACTGTTAACAGTGATGATTTTGTGGAGGACGTGAAGAGGAAGAAGAAGAAGAGAGTTATTGTTGCTAAGGCAGGCTTCATATTGCTCCTGGGATTTGAATTCTTACTACTTTGGAGGTGTGTTGAACTCATGAGTTTGAGTTCAAATTTATAAAGACTTTGAAGTGGCTTCATCTGTGACTCCACTACATCCATGAAAGAGTACAAAAAAAAGAGATAAAGAAGAAAGTTGTGCACGATATCTCTAAGGCATAGGTAAAACCTTCCTTTCGGCTTAATTCGTCTTCACCTATTCCTATATTACAAGGTGCAAGTTGGGTTAACCAGCGAATTTCCTGTAGGATACAATAGAAACTCTTGAGTATAAATTGCACTCCCAATACTCAAGCCAAAACAACAAAGGCTTTTTCTATGTGTGCACTCAAAAAGAAGGACAATGAGTTTGATCTTGTTGTGTGAAAATTGTGTGTGCAAATGGAGTGATGGGGAGGATATAGAGTATAGAGAGATGTCTTGAAGTGGTACCTTTTAAAGTAATATCTCTTCAGTTAAAAGCTACAACCATACCACTTTAATAAAAAGTCACAACTAATGACTTTTCAATGAAGATTTATATCTTTATGGCATATAGAGATACATGACTTTAGAATTATAACCCTTTACACAACATTTCAAACAATCAGTTATTTTCTAAGAGCATTGCATCTCTTCATTTTAAAAATTTTCTAACTTCTGTATTTGTTGTATGGAGTCTCATGTATTTTTTTTTTTGGGAAAACTTAATCTGCAAATCTATGTAATATTACCTGATTCTTAATTAGGCATCTGTAGTTTTATTTATCAGATCTTTATAGTTTCACCTGACCTTAATATGATAATGTAGTTTTTTTTCCCTTTTTATATAAAAAGTTCTTATAGTTTCGCATGATTTTTACTCATTTATTCTAGTTTAGTTTCGGGTAATTGAAGATATTGTTTCTTTCGGAAGATCACATGGATATGGAACCTACATTTGTTTGATTTTGGCTTCTTATGCTTTCTTTTTGTTGGCCATTGTAGTTTTTTTATCATAACCTTATAATTTTCATATGACTTTAATCAGGTCCTCATAGTTTTTTAACTAGGTTCTTATAGTTTTAAATGATTTTTACTCAACTCCCATGCATAGTTTCAAGTAAATAATTAAAAGGAAAAAAAATATGGAGACCTAATTGATTAAAAACCATACAAAAGAATAAATACACGACAAAAATACAAAAAAAAATACAGGAACCTAATTAAAATTAGGTGAAACTATAAACACCGAATTCGATACCAAAGGAAAAAGACGGCTTGGATCTATTTATTACTTTTCTTTTTTTAAGGCCTTATTAATTACTTTTTAAAAAAAATAAAAATATTTACTTAAAATTATTTAGATATAAAAAATTCTTCAAAATTTTTCAAATTTACCCATAATCAAATTGAAGTCATTATTTAAGCTATAAAAGTGAGAGAGATAGGTGGAATCTGGATTCATGAGACTATAGACTTAATCCTCTTTCAGCAAACGATATTTGGCGACAGATTTAGTAGGTGGAGGTAGAATGAAAAACAAATGAGTCTACACATTTCGAGGATTCATAATCATGGACTGCAAGTAGGTTTTATTTTATTCTACGTCTTTCACAAAAGCACAAGGAAGTGACATTTTCTAAGGTATCTTTTAATAACGTGGCATCATTTCTCGGTGTGGTAATCTTTCAGATACCTTATCTTTACTGTTTTTTGGGGGGAAAAAAAATAAAGGAATATTCTTTTGTTTCGATAATACCAAATGGGGCAATATTTTTTTTTATTAACATGAATGTGATATTATTAATTATGTGCGTTTGAGACGTCATGATGTGCCATTGCTTTACCTAATTTGGCAGGATTAGAATAAATACAGTTCAACCTTGTGAATTCATTAAACCACGATATATATATATACACATATCTTTCTCACATGCAACATAAATTTGATAATCGTTTCAACCTTTTAATCAAATAATATTTCATAACAAGTTGATTAAAAAAACATAATACTTCAGAACAAGTTGATATAAAGGAAACATAATCCTTCATAATACGTGATGTCTTTCTTCAAGCACGATGCATAATTATGATGGAACGGAATCAATGCTTAATTAACATTTCCAACCCGAGAAAAGAAAGAGAAAATGACAGATATGTCCCTGCAAAGAAGATATTACATATGAAGATTTTAAAATTGTGCAAAAATGCTATGAGTGTTAATTCAATAAACATTGACCATTTAGCCAAAATGTCAATCAAGAAAATTATGCAAAAGTACGCCTAGTTTTTCAAACGGGCTGTTAAATCCATCAACACCAACCATTTAATGAACTGTCCTCATACGTGTTGCACAACGTCTTTGCTCCCCAACGGCCCAATAATCCGCCATTGCGAGGTCTTTTGCATGACACAATGGCTGCCCAACCTTCTCATTTTCTTTGGTTTTTTCATCATCGATGAATATTATTAGAGGATGTGGACGTGTTGATTTACGTAATGACATGAGTCATTCTCAACCTCCTCTTTGTGTGCTTCTAGCACACGGCTAATTTATAACGGTGCACTATTTTGAAAAGTTCATATGTCCTTTTGTGTACAAGAAAACTTTATGGTGTCAGGGCGTGGCGAAATACTTCACAAATCTGCACCTTAAGATTAAGTTATGAGGTTCTTAACCATCCAAAAGAATTCTGATAATGAAAATGCCTTCTTCAGTTAACCTCGTACCACATATAAATGTTATGTAATTCACTTAAGGTGTATTGTAAACATTGAAACTCTATTTCATTATTTTATTGATATTGGAACTGTCATTTTCCTAAAAAAATTGAATAAAAATCCATACCAATAATTAATGAAAAAAACAGAAACCTTGCGATATACATTTTAGAAGGGTTAAATGATATTTCTACCTCCAAGCATTGGTACTTGGAAATACTTTTTGAAGCAATGTCACCTTCGAAGTAGTAAAAACATAATAATATTGTCCTAACCTTAACAAACCCATATGATCAACTTCTCGACTTTTGCCTTCTCCCATGGAAGAAGCATCCATAAACCTGACTAATGGCTAAAATGAATGAGACAAAAGCGCCCGATAATCAAAATGGAAGTAGAATCAAGAAGTCGACAACTAAATCGGAGAAAGCGAGAGGAGATGCCAACTGCTGTGGGAGGTAACAATGGTAGAGAGATCTTCTTGTCATTGTGAGGCAATGGTAGAGAGATCTTCTCTGATAATCGTTCTCCATGGGTATTCAAGAGAGAACGTAGAAGGTTAGGGTGTTCAATGGAGATAAAATGCTTTGTATCAATACGATGTAGTTTAGCATTTATTATTGTTGCTGTTCAGAATATTCTTGTAGCATAACAGATGTCGTTTCTCCATTTGTAACCATGCACTACCTTGACGAGTTGTATCCCACTATCTTCCATCCCACTACCTTCTATAAATAAATAATGAGGAGCTGTGGGACAACACATTATTCCCATCAAGCTTTATTCAATTCCTTTGTTTATCTTGGTATCAGAGCGAGCTTGACAAGCGTCACCATGTCGTCTTCTTCCTCTGCAGAAAATTCTTCCTCCCACACTAACCAGTCACCGTCAAACCCTAACCCCTCAGCTGAGCTTCAGTCCTCTCCTAACCAAATACCCCACACAAGCGTCACTCCCTCGTCCGACCCCACTCCTCTGCCTCATCCAGCACCTCATTCTATTGTCACTCCATCTCCTCACCAATTACCTCCGAATCTTTTCGCTAAGCTTCCTTCCCCCTCACCTCTGTCTGTGACAAAATCTGTTACATTACTCAACTCTCTCAACCAAGTCAGTTCTCTGAAGTTCGATGGGACCAACTTTCTTGTTTGGGAATCTCTCCTCCTACCGGTGATAAGAGGACACCGTCTCGATGGTTTTATTTCCGGCACCAAGGCCGTTCCTCCGGAGTATACTCTAGACGCGTCGGCTAACGTGATCCCCAATCCGGAATATGATGAATGGACGGTCACTGACCAGATTTTACTCGGTTGGCTATACAGTATGATGACTGTGTCTATTGCCTCTCAGATGACCCAATGTCGGACCTCCCGTGAGTTGTGGGTTGCTGTGAAGAGTCTAGCCGGTGTAAACACTAAGGCACGGGTTCAGCTGCTGAAATATGAGTTCCAACGTTGCAGAAAAGGGGCGTTGAAGATGGATGAATATCTATAAAAAATGAAGGACCTGTCTGATAAGTTGCTACTCGCCGGAAATCCTATTTCCTCTGATGAGTTAATTTCTCAGGTTCTTTCCGGTTTAGATGGGGACTATAATCCTTTGGTAGTTTATCTGTCTGACAAAACTGATCTCTCATGGTTTGAACTGCACCTAAAACTCTTAACATTTGAAGCTCGTTTAGAGCAACTTCATGCTGCCTCTGTTTCCTCTATCTCTACTGCAATGGTTAATGTTGCTATGAAGTCTGTTGCACAGGAACAGCGAGTTCCTAGTCGTGGTACCTGGAAGGGTCGTCACTACAGAGGATGAGGTCGTGGCACCCGTAGCGCTCCTCATGCTTCGTCTCAAGAATCCAAATCTAAGACTCACGATAAGCTCAAATGTCAGCTGTGTAAGAGGGTTGGACATGAAGTTCGGACTTGCTATAGGCGTTATGATAAAGATTATGACGGCCCTGAAGACCAAAATTCTAGACGCTCTTCAGCCTCTGCTTTTACTGCGACAAATGAAACCGTGGTTGATCCTGCTTGGTACTTTGACAGTGGTGCTACTCACCATATCACCTCCGGCTCTGCCTGTATTGAACCCAAGGATGATTCCTCAGGTAATCAGCGTATTTTGATTGGTGATGGTAAACTGTTGCATGTTACAAACACTGGGAACTCAGTTTTACCTTATGCTGATACTAAGCATCTTAAGCTGAATAATGTTCTGGTTGTTCCTCAAATTACAAAGAATCTATTGAGTGTTAAGAAATTAACTGAAGATAATGAAGTGTATGTCTCCTTTTACTCACATGGATGTTTTGTGAAGGATCTGCACTCTGACAAGGTTTTGGTGCATGGAGAACCAAGTATTGGCATGTACAGACTAGGGGATTCTTCTCAGCCAGTTCCTGCAGCCTCTGGTTCTGTTTTATCGCAGTCTAAGAGTCAATGTCATGTTTTACTTTCAGTTTTAGAGTCTTGGCATAGGAAACTTGGTCACCCTAGTGGTGCAATTTTGAGTCAAGTGTTGAAAGATTGTGAAGTTTCCACTCATGTTAATAAAGATGCCTTCAGTTTTTGTGACTCTTGCCAATTAGGTAAATCTCACAGATTACCTTCTGCTCTCTTGGACTCAAGGGCTGCCAAACCACTACATTTAATACATACTGATTTATGGGGTCCTGCACCCATGTCATCCACTGGTGGTCACAAATATTATATAAGCTTTCTTGATGATTGTAGCAGATTCACCTGGGCCTATCCATTAAAATCCAAAGATGAGGCCTTAATAGCCTTTGTGCACTTTAAGAAAATGCTTGAGAATCAATTTGATTGTACAATTAAGGTTCTTCAAAGTGATTGGGGAGGAGAGTTCAGAAGTTTCCAATCTGTTTTAGACTCTTGTGGCATCATTTTCAGACATCCTTGCCCTCACACCTCTGCCCAGAATGGAAGAATTGAAAGAAAGCACCGGCACATTGTGGAAATGGGGTTGACTTTAATGGCACAAGCTAAAATGTCATTGTCTTACTGGTGGGAAGCCTTCTCCACTGCCATCTATCTTATTAATAGGTTACCTACTCCCACCTTGAAAGGCTTATCTCCCTTTCAGCAACTCTTTCATAAGAAACCAGATTATACTTATCTTAAGGTTTTTGGGTGTGCTTGTTATCCTTGTTTGAGACCATTTCAGAATCAAAAATTTCAATTTCATAGCACCAAATGTGTATTTATGGGATATAGTGGTTCTCATAAAGGTTATAAATGCCTTAGCTCTACTGGTCGGATGTATATCTCTCGGCATGTGGTGTTCAATGAGTTAGAATTTCCCTTTGCCACTGGATTTATAAATCTGCGACAGCCCCCACAACATGAATTAATTTCTTCTTCTCA
>QFDD01000838.1:0-38800 GCA_006871305.1 Vachellia collinsii
TGTACTCCCACTATTCCTCTTTGTAAAATGACATTATTGGGTATGTCTTGTTCTTTCTTATAAAATAGATTTTGGGGGTTGTCTCAAAAGCCCTTGTTTTTTAGTTAACTAGAATTGTTGGGTATGACTTGTTCTTTTGTCACTAAAATATTTCTTTTTCAACTTGTATTTGCATTTAGACAGTCTTAAGATGATCTATTTAAAAGGGCATCAAAGCCCAAGTTAGACATATCGTTTTGACATTTTCAAACAATTTCTTCTTCCTTGGCAAACACTGAAACTTCTAAACTGGATTTTTACAGCACCATTTTATAGTTTATAAGATAAATACGTTAGAAGAATTTTATTTCACAACTGTACTCTTGAGAAGCCAATCCATATAAGATAGTTCGCTTTAAATAGAAAAAGAAAGGGAAAAGTGGGGGAAAATCCCTTATCGAGGAATTAATTGGATAATAAAACCTATTGAGTTGCACATGTGTGGAAAGTTCCATTTTATAATTAATTACCCAAATGAAAAACTTTCCCCAATTCTCCCAGAATGAAATGGTGAGATGCAGTGAATAACTTGGGCGCGTCTATCTAAATTAACATTTTTAAGATAGATTATCCACATGCCATTCTTTCGTAGTGTGTAAACGGATACATCATTTCAATATTGATTTAAAAAAATAACAAAAACATAATGAAATTTCAGATAGCATTGTAGTTGACCATTTATTTCTTTATCAAAACCATTTAAATTGTGAAGCCTCCATCTGCATATATTATTTGTCCGGTGATATATGACGCAGCAGGAAGACATAGAAAAGCAACTAGTGCTGAAATCTCCTTAGGCTCTCCTATGCGACTGAGAGGAAGTTGAGACAATATATTGTTTACTATTTCTGCACCACTTTCTTTCTGCTGTATGACGATAAGACATTATGTCTCACTTAGTAAAATGATTTGCTACGAAGGGAAAAAAGGATGAAAACAGGAAAAAGATCCTTATAACACACCACGATTATGAGGAGCTAGATATAGCAGTGGGCAAGAATTTATATGACAAGTAAGAACCTACGAAACACACACATTGATATGAACATTTTGAAAAATATATCAATTATATTGAGATTTTGTTCATAATCTTGTGCTAAAACGTCAAAAATATTAGAGATTACTTTAACGCGATATTGGAGCTCTAGGTGACCATTAGGGTATTGGAATTCTTAACTAGGGAAGGGACTTTGAGATCTTCAAAAAGTGGTACATTGAGGTGGTCAGAATACTAAGATAGGTTCATTGGGTTGTAAATCAGATTAGGCTACTTGGTGATTCATTAAGATAGAGAATTGTTGAATTAAGAAGTGTAAGGCTAAAATATCTTTTAAGTATACTCATACTATCTTCAATCCTAACTCCTAAATATAAGAGTTAGATAAGGAGTTAATTTTGGTTCTAACCATAAGAATGCAATCCACTTTAATTTGCCTCCCAAATTTATAATTTCCCCAAAAGTATCATTATTAATTATATATAGACAATGGGTTTCCATGAAGGGATGATTATACTGCATATGATTAAAAAAGTATTTTAAGAAAAAACAATAAGATTTGTTACAAATAACTAATTTAACTGATCTTCTTAAAATCTTTAAATTAATAGTCCACCTTTTATATTAAATACATGGGGCCGTCATAACAAATAAGCAATGAGGAAGGTTGCAATGAAGAAAGACAAGAAAGCAAGTTTTCTTTTTTAATTTTTTTTTCATGCAGGAACTTTAGTTTTCTTTCAGTTCATTTCAAAAGCGACAAAGGATCAGGATTGCACACGCACACGCACACGCACACATATAGATAGAGTAACATACCACACCAGCCTCGTGAAGTGGGGTCCTAATAATTCCAGGTGCTACTGCATTTACACGAATATTATCCTTTGCCCATTCAAATGCCAGATTCCTCGTGACTTGATTCATAGCTCCTAAGCACAATTATGCAGATAAATCAACAGCTACATTGGCCTTGACTTAATTATTTGCTCACACTTATCATGCCATATTATCAAAGTTTGTGACTCACGGGAAAAAATTGAACACCCTACATTTTGCTGGAGTTATTGCATGTGGGTGTGTACAAATGGAAGGTTCTACATTGCTCAATAGTATGGAAGACCGAGAGTATATATAATAACGAGATGTTGGGCTCGTAAAAGGACTAAGGAGGAGTGGGCTAGTCTGCATAAAACAATTGAAATTCGACAGTTCCCCATGAGATTCAGTTAAATGTGGCAATGAGCACTTTTTGCCAAAAAATATTTATCTCTTAAGGATTATGTCCTTACTTACGACTCAATTATTTTCAAAAAAACTTCAGCTAGATTATCAAATTTTATGACTCATGAGAAAAGTAAAATGAATGCCCTGCATGCATGCATTCATATACTAAGATGTAGAAATACAGAAGATTGTGAATATGTATGTAGTCCACAACTCAACACTCTCTCTCTTCCTGTGTGATTGTATTATGAGAAAAGAAAAGGGACAAAACTTATTTGGTTATATTTATAAGGTCCAATTCTCTATTCAAATTTTGCCATCCATGATTTCTATTTTTAATGATTGTTTAACAGAATTTTGAAATTTTCTTCATGTGAATTTTTGTTATAAGGAAAAAAAAACAATGTTATAAAGATTTGATTGGATTATTAGATCTAATAGATAAAAGCAAATGGATCTAAGTTTTTTACACAGACAACTATACCTTTAGATGCTGCGTAGACTAAGACCTGGGGTAAAGCTTTGGCACTACAAATGGAGGAAATATTTACTATCCTGAGGCTTTTAGAAGTGGGTGTGCAAGTTGGCTCAGATGGTAAGCAGACTAAAAATTAGTATTCATTATTGTTGACATAATTTCAGCAGTATAATCTGTTGCTTCCATAGGTATATTTGACCCAGCATTGTTTATCTACGAGGAGAAAAAAAGGTGTGAAGTCAGCTAAACAAGACAATTCCACCGAAGAAATGGCATTTATTAACCGTTGATTGATTGCAAGCACATAAATGTTTGACCAAGTAATTGCGTGTTCTTACAGCCCATTAATTTGGTTTATCCACATTGACTACAAATGGTAAAAGGAGTTTCCATTAAGTGATAGTTATAAAGCACATGATTAAAAAGGGCATTTTAGAGAAGTCAATGATACACATTTATTACAAATAACTTACTTAACTAATTTTCTTAACATTCTTAAATTAATTACTTAAGTCTTATATTAAGAAGTAGATGGAGTATATTGGAAGATTAATCTATGGGCGCCTCAAAAACAGAATTGATGAAGACATTTTAAAGAAGTTGACATGGGTAAATGCCCATTTGCCTCCAATTCCTCAAACATTCACTTGTATTTGTTGAGAGAGAATCTTACTAGGATGTTGAGCTTTGCATCAAAGACTGAGGCAACAGTTTGCATTAGATTTTCACGTTGGTCACGAAATTGAACATCACAAACTGATCCACTCACACTAAATCCTCTGCTTTCCCACTCTTTCTCACATCTATCAATGTCTTCTTGTTTACGCGAGCATATATGCACAGCTGCTCCAAATTCTGCTAATTCTTCTTCTATGGCATGCCTAATTATTCAACATCAATAAACATGAATCTATAAGTAGCAGAAATGTACTTATATAATAAACAGAAGCACATTAGAATACAAAAACATAGTCTAAGTTGTTCTAGTCTTATCGTTTCATACAAATCTTGCTTCACTGTTTTGAACAATATGAGACAATTAACAAGACAAAAGTGAGACCTCTTGGACCGATCAATTAAATTCAAAGCCCACAGGGTTTATATTATGAAAAGAAAAGAAATAATAATCACAAACCCTATGCCTTTGGTTCCTCCAGTAACAAGAGCAGTCATTCCAGTGAGTGACCATCTTTTTCTGTCTTTGAAGCTGACCTTCGCTTCATCCATTTTCTTTTTTTCGCTAGATTTTGGAATGGTAGCTCTCGAACTCATGAATGCAAGAATGTGTGCCACTTCACATCCTCAGCAACAACACTGAATAATGTTCTTGATTGATAAATAAGATAAGAAATGTGTGGTTCCAAATGCTTGCTTTGGAATTGATGACAAATCTGACAAAATAGAACACTATTTCTCAGAGCTCACCTGGATGTCACGACAATAATGTAAACCAAAACTTCAATAACTTCAGGGCACCCATAAATGATTGGTCCCACAATAATATGAACAATGAAGCAACGAAACTTGATACGTCTTTTAACTTTTGTGGATGCTGTGCGTTTTAAATTAGACTAAAATATATTAATGAAATATCATATAGAGCGAGCCCAGAGTTAAGTTCCACTAACCACATTTAGAGCATCTCCTTGCTTCAAATGAATCTGTAGCTTGCGTTATCCGCGACAGGGACATGGTCTGGAAAACCGGGCGAGCACGAACCAAGAAGAATGGAGATGAAATGGATAGAGACCTTATATATATATATAGGATGAAGATCAATCTCCTAGTAACTAACTCTTATTTAGGATTGGATTAGTGTTTACATTTATCTCTCATTCTCTCCTCATGTCACTTGAAATACACTTCATGGGAAATTTTGATTATATGATTACAAAGTCTCTCGGGGAATGTTGCTATTATATTAGCAATCTCTGAACCTCTTGAGAGCAATTTAAAAGTTTTTTTAAGATGGGAAGAAGACATGTAAACACTTTGAATTAATCAAAACTCAAATTATACAAAAAAAACATCAAATTAACCACGGAATTTATCACAGAATTACAGACGAAATTTTCATTTATCATAGAATTTGCCACAAAATGAGTTTACCATGGAGATTTTTCGAACAGAATTTTCGATTTTCCATAGTTAATTTCGTCAGAAATTCAATGTTTTTTTGTAGTATTAGTCTCTCAAACTTGCAAAATGACAGATTACCATTGGACTATTTCAGAAGTTGGTAAAAGGACCGCACTATCCCTCACATTACTGGGGGAAAAAAAACGGGAAGAACCTTACAACGCTACCGGACCACTAGACACCTGCCGTGGCCCCACGAGTTTTTGGAAATTTATTGGCAAAGATGGGTCAAGGTGGGATTTTCCACCACCTTTTGATTTTCAAAAGGGTATACAACCATTGAGCCACTAAATAAATTTTTGGCATAATGATTTTTTAGTATGCTATTAATAAATAGATTTTATTTCATCATTTTAATTATAATTTTTTATTTTATATTTTGTGAAAACTTTCATGTGGATTAGTTAGTATCTATGTTAGCCATAATTAAACAAATTGTGAACATAGGGACTTGTTAGGATCGGATTTGACCAAGAGGGGGGGTGAATTGGTCTAATAAAAATTTTCGCAAACGTTGAAAGCTATAACAGAGTATGAAAGAAGAAGACACAGAAATTTATCCTGGTTCGGTCCTCTTGACTTACGTCCAGTCCTCAGAGACCTCTGAGCTTTTCTTAATCCACTAATCTCAAATAGATTACAATCAAACAGAAGAAGGACTCTCCCCCTTCCTAACTCAAACTAATCCACAGACACTTTTGCTCGTGTCTAAACCACCTCAAGGTTCTCCAACCTTGAGCAACTCTCTCAAATTCAATAAATGAACAAGGATATTCTCCTTTATGAGAATTTAATGATAAACACTGAAGCTCTTTAATGAGAGTATGAAAAACATAGTAAGTAGGTGAAGCGTAATGAAATCTATTTCTCGTATGTGCGTTCTCTATCTTGCCGAGACTTGAATGCTTCGCCTTTTATAGGTGAGAAGATTAAATGTCCGTTAGAGACATTAATATTTCCATTAGACCCATTGTCTTCGTTCACCTTCCCGCATTGAATGCGTCTGCAACTTTCTGATAGTAGGTAGAATGAAGATCTGAGATTTTGTCCGTTGAATCTCTTTTTGTTTAGGCAATCTGAACTTCATTCCCTGTTAATAAATAAGTCAGATAAGCATTTATGATGGTTGGTGTGATTCAAATAATCGTTGCATGAAAAAGGAAAGATTTTGGAATCAGTTTAAAGTCGCTGACATGCTGTGACATTGTCAGAAGGTGAAACTCGAGTTTTGTCTCTTCAAAACTCGAGTTATTGAAGAATTTTCAAAGAGGAAATCTCATAACTTTTGTTGAAACTTGAGTTTGAATAAGAGTTTTGGTAAAACTTGAGTTGTAAAACTTATAACTTAGGTTTTCATAAGTTCCAGTAGGCCAAAACGCTTCGTGCTCTTCGAGACTCAAGTTTCATTTAGCAAAACTTCAAGTTTTGAAAATTTTCAAGTCATAACTTTCATTGTAACTCGAGTTTTCTTGAGAGTTTTGTATTACAGCATTTTTGTCCTTCGAAACTCGAGTTTTCCTTCATAAAACTTCAAGTTATAAGAGCTTCAAAACATAACTTTTATATGAAACTCGAGTTACACTGGAAGTTTTAGGTTTAAAACAAGTTTGCTTCTCGAAACTCGAGTTTAATGTCACGAAACTCGAGTTCTATGAAAACTCTAAGTGAAACTTCAAGTTTGGAAAGAGGTTTTGAAGTTTAGAAATTTTTTCTCAGCCCGAAACTCGAGTTCTGAAAAACCGAAACTCAAGTTCTGTCAAAGCTTTCACTTAAACTTGAAGTTGAGAAGAGAGTTTCGTTTCTCTCTCTTCGAAACTCGAGTTCTGAGACACACAACTCGAGTTCTAGCAAAACATCCACTGAAACCTCGAGCTCTGGAAGGAAGTTTCATTTTTCAAAACCATAAGAAAGCCCGAAACTTGAGTTCTACAAAACGAAACTCGAGTTCTGCCAAAACTTCCAACATAACTTGAGTTTCCACTGCAAGTTCTGATTTTCCAAAAGACTTCCAATGAACAAAACTCGAGTTTTGAGATAACTTTCAATCAGACTCGAGTTCCTTCGAAAGTTTTACATTTCTAAAACCTTTTTCAACACCCGAGACTCGAGTTTTGACTCCCAGAACTTGAGTTTTGATATAACTCGAATCAAAACTTGAGTTCTCTTGAAAGTTTGAGATTTTGAACACATTTTTAAACACTATAACTCGAGTTCTAAATCACATAACTTGAGTTTTCTCAAACATTTCATTAAAAACTCGAAGTTTTTCAAAAACTTTCTGAAAACTAATATTCAAAACACAATTTCAAAAACATAGTTGTCATCATCAAAACATTATTTCAACAGGACTAATGCCTATGATTGATAAAATTGTAAACACCAAATTAAAAAAAACTACAAAAAGACACAATTGAAAATAAGTGAAACTACAAAGACTTGCGGAATATGATTTTCTCTGTATTTGTAGACACACTATCTTTATATCATCAAGCCCATGGAAGCATGTGAACCGCACATCTCTTGCCCTCAAAGTACGTAGTAGATACAAATTCAATGTTATTATTGTTAAAAAAAGGGAAGTGGGACATTTCGTTCTATTGGAAGGATACAAATAGCAACATAAATGAATGAAGGTAACAAAGGGGTTGAGTCTAGCGGAAGGAGTTAGTTTCTTATATTTTGGTAAACCAATGTTTGAATCTTTGGGAGATTCTCACATTTAATGCCCAACAATGCCTTCAACATGATTGTTTTCAATAAGAGAATGTTGTACTTAGCGGAAAACAAAACAAATAAATGAATAAAGGTGGTGAAGCCAAGTTCATGTTCGAAGACATAAGAAGATGGTCACTCATTGTTGCCCTAGTTATTGGAGGAACCAAAGGCAGTTGTCCATGGAAAATCAGTTTTTAAAGTATTTAGATGAAAGGAATAAGGGAACGGACATTAATAAAACATAATTAGTGGCATTAAAAGTATATATAACTAATAACTCATAATTAGTGGCAATAAAATTTATTGACTTTGTAATAGAGTTGTCTATGAAAAATTTGTTTTGGAAAATTTGAAAAAGAAAGTTATTGGGATATTCACTACAAAAAAAACTAGGATTTTGTAGCGTTAAAACCACTGGAAGAGTATGTGGTAGTGGTTATAAAAACCGCTGTAAAATCCACCGTGGCAAGAGGTTTTACAGTGGTTTCAAAGAACCACTACGCACATGGTAAAAACCACTACTAATGTTACAGCGTTTTTGAGAAAACCACTGCAAAAAAAAGGAGGTGCATACGGGAAGATGTTCATGACGACTCATAAACCACTACTAACAGAAGGACATTTCGGATTGCTACTGTGACATTTGTGGTAGTTTATAACCACTACTAAATTATCATATTTTGAGCAAAAAACGTAAGTTTTTGGTTTGAAAACCATTACTAATTTGTTAGATGGTTGGTTTAAATTTGCTACCAAAATTTTTGCTGGAGAAGAGAGAGTTGAATTTTCCCCATCAAAATGGTAAAATGAGGGGGGTTGGGGTTTATATAGCCATTCAATTAGTAGCGATTCTACTCAAACCGCTACTAAATTACGCGCCTACCAATAACATTTGGAGATGTTCTCCTAAAACTGCTACACAAACTGCTACAACATCTTACCACTGTCTCGGAACACGATTCTTTTAGTAATGGTTTTGGGGACCACTACAAAATTAGTGGTAACTCACAACGTTTCAAGTTTTGTAGTGGTTTAGATATCAATGCAAAAAACAACGATAGAATGGAAAAATACTATCATTTTGTAGTGGTTATAGGAAACGCTACAAATGGAGACTCTTTCACTTTTGCAGCAGTTTTGTTACGCACAACCACTACAAAATTTTGCTACTATTTTGGTGCAGTAATAGAGCCCAATATTACCTAGTTTTCTTGATTGTTTTTATGTGTCTTTATAACACTTTTACCCTCATCTTGCATGCATTTATGCCCCTCTCAATTACTTTGATTATGTATTGCATTTTACTGATAAAAGGGGTAAAAGGGGTCATTGGCTCATCCAACTATGAATGCCTTAATATGTGATTTGTTTAATTCTTTACAAAATTCTCTGCTTTTGTTTGTAGGCATGCGGATGAGATTTAAAGACCCAAGATGCAGCAATTAATTAGAGGAGCTATAGCTCATTGGGAAAAGGGAATGCAACTCAAGAGGTGCCTCTATAACCAACAAGTTGTGACATAACCTTACAAGGTCGCGACCTTGATCTAATTCCAGAAGATCTACTGACTCTTTAGGTTGCGAACTACACAGTTAAGCATCGTGACATAAGCATGTTATGGTTGCAACCTAGATTACCTTAAGTCACGACCTTAGAGCATAAAAATGAAGTCATGCATTTTGAATTAGGTCAGCACCTCCTTACACATAAGAAAAGCTAGCCACCACAAAGGACACTCTCACATTCTGCAGATTTGCAAGTGTGAAGAGCCTCAACCTCCTTCTCTCAAGCCTCCATCTCTCCCATCCATTTCTCCACCATTTTTTACCATTCCAAACTGATTAAACCATTCCCATCACCTTTTTCTCTACATTTCCATCTCCATTTTCACTCATCTCATGGCAGACAGTCTTTGGAGCGATAGCTGCGTTTCTAGAGCAATGATAGGCTAAATCCTTAGCCTCTTGTTGATGGAGTATGAAGCTTGAGCTCAAAGATGAACTGAGGAGTTTTCTTAGTCTAATATTATATTTGAGCATTTGTTGGACATTTCTAGTTTTAGGAATTCCTTTTGTATGCAAATTGTGATTACAGATTTATAAACTTATGATTACGCTATGTGATTGGGTTGGATACTGTTGATGTTGGATTGTATTCATATATTTCAGTTTTGATTCTTTGTCTTCATTTAATTGTCAATGATTGTTGGTGGTTATTTGTTCATTTGGATTCTGTGATTGTGATTTCAATCTATCGAGAGCATTAGCATTCATCCATTCAATTGCACTCTAAGAAATTGTAAACAATGTTTTTAACAAGGGTTAATTAACTTGGATCAAAGTGAGTTTTCACTAATTAAAACCATTAAACCCAAGTGATTGCTTGGGGTTTTCATTAAGACTTAGAGAGTAGTAACTCCTATATCAATTCGAAGAGAAATGATAAATGAGTTCCCATCATTAAGAGCCTATCCTGTTACATATTCTTTTCAATCCAAACCATTTCTTCATTATTTGAAAACACCAAAAAGAATTGTTTCTTTTAGCTTTTCTTCTATTGCATCACAATTTTTACAATTCAAACCCCCCTTTTATACCCAATCAACATGTTTTTAATTATCAATCTAGACTAGGTACACCAATAAATGCGCTCCTCGAGAAGAATGATAGGTTGCATCCTATACTATATTATTTGGTGCAATCAAATCTTGAACCAACCGAAAGGTGTTAGTACCGATCCTATCAATGGCGCCATTGCCGGGGAGCCAAGTAATTGGTTCCCTAGTAATTGGTTATTATCACCATTGTTGATTTGGGTAGATTCTTGTTGAATTTTAGCTTTAGCTTTTTTGACATTGCATAGCATAAAAATTTTTTTAGAGATACAACAAAATATCTTGATTTTCTTATGCTGCAATTCTGTAGTGATTTGACTTATAACCAATAGAAATACATGATTTAGTAGCAATTTTAAGAACTGTTGCAACATAATTGCTTCAAATGATGCTTTTTTTAGTGATTATTAATTGGCATAATAATATATTCCAACAAAATCTTGTAAAATATTAATATTTGAAAGAAGATTGATGACTTTATCATGAACTTATGGGATGAAAAGGAATCACCTCTATGAGAAACCAATCAAACTTTAGAAATAATAAATTAATGATTTGTCAAATGCATTGGAGATCTTGAAAAGGAATTTACAAGGAAATGTGTAACACCTCTTTACTTTTACTTTTTAATGAGTAAAGGTGACCACTACTATACTGCATGAATGCCAACCAAAGTTTAGAATTAGTGAACCAAGTAAAATTTTGGGAAAATAGCAGCAGGGTCCCATGGTAGCAATATAACATCAGAAAAGTTTCATGAATTTTGCTCTCTTGGGGAATACTTCCTTGGAACCTTAGTGAAATATGAATGTCATATGGAATTACCCTTATGCCCTCAGTTATTGAAAGTATTTCGCCGTTGAGGAGACTCATAGTTGTAGCATTCCGTTGCAATCGGCTTAGGAGGCATTGCATAGAGAGCTAGAGAAAATGACGTCCCCATCATCCATCATTGAGAGATGAGAAGTCATCATCGTCGAGAGTATAAGTTGCCATCACTGAGTCAGAGAAGAAGCATGTCGGTCTCCTCCATTTTACAGTTCAATCCAGCTTAATGACTTGTCAATCTGGTTTATCAACTTGTCAATGGTGGGTAATGAACTTGTCAATCCTTATCCCTTCTCCTTGATGCTCAACTTGTCAATGGTAGGTAATTGACTTGTCAGTCTTGCTACTATTGACAAGTCCAACAGCCACCATTGATAAGTTCAATAGCAGGGACTGACAAGTCAATTACTTACCATTGACAAGTTGAGCATCATGGAGGGATAGGGATTGACAAGTCCATTTCCCACCATTGACAAGTTGATAAAGCAGATTGCCAAGTCATTAAGCTAGATTGACAAGTCATTCATCAAACCTAAGTTTTGAAGCCAAAACTCGAGTTTTGGTTCCAAAACACTCCAAAACTCGAGTTTTGACACCAACCTAGGAGTTTTGGCTACCAAACTCAAGTTTTGGAGCCCAAACTCAGTTCGGCTTTGTATGTAAGGGATCCGCGATGACTTCTTCTTCTTCAGCAACGACACGAATTGTAAAATAGAGGAGACCGAAATGCTTCTTCTCTGACTTAGCGATGATGACTTATGCTCTCAACAACGATGACTCCTCAATCTCTCAGTTAGGGCAGAGCAACAGGCGGGACGGGATGGCCCAATGGCCAACCCGTGGCCCACCCATTTAATTTTAGACGGGCTCACGCCCGCCCGAACCCATGGGCAGCCTAAAACCTGCCGGGTTTGGGTAGGTTAACAGGGCAGCCCATTTTTTTTTACCTTTTGCCTTTCCCTGGTTTGCTTGTTGGTCCACTTGTTTTGATGGCTGAGATCCAAGTGCATCATTGATTGGATGGACATTAATTACATATTGATCATATAGTCGATGCAAGACATCAATAACCTTCTTCATTATGGCCTCACGCTTTGTAGGATCAGGAAAAATCTTTTCAAAAGCAATCTCAACATAGGTCACTTTGTATCTAGGGTCTAGTATCACTGCTATAACCAATAAAGGATTCATTTTCTCCATATTCTCCCAGTACTTATCGAACTTTGATTGCATCCTAATGGCCATGCTAGTCAACAGAGAATATTCACTATTTGCACTTGCATGAAGGTTTGATTGAATTGCAACTATATGTGCAAAGCATGTGTTTGTTGTCACATAATTGGATCCAGAAAATTTTAGGGTCATTGAGTAAAATAGCTTCAAGAATACAAGAAACTCCTTTGAAACACCCCAATCATATTCACCAGGAGGTTGAGTTGTACCAATAGCATCATCTCTTTCAACATCATCATCATCATCAAAGTCATCCTGAACAGGACCACTTGAATTAAATCTGACATTGTTTTTAAAGTACTCCTTGTAATCTACATCTTCCTCCTCCATTCTATTAAAAACTTTGATAAACTTTACAGCACTCTCCAACATAAGATATGTTGAATTCCACCTAATAACATAAAGAAGATGTTGTTAATTCATTCAAACAAAATAAATACCATAAATCATAATGTCATAAGTTATAACTAAAACAAATTTAAATTATTTAAATTACCTAGTAGGACAATCAAAGCACAAAAAACTCTTGGAATCAATTCTCTCTTTCACAACTGCTTGAATCTATTTAGCCTTGACGGAGACGACTTCACAAATTTAATTGCATGTCGAATGAGCTCAATAGACCTATTCATGTCTTTGAGTCCTTCAGAAACAATTAGATTCAAAATGTGAGCAGCACACCTCATGCATAAATTCACCATCAAGTACTAGGCCATTCCAACGCCTCAGACTTTTTCTCAAATATGCAATTGCAGTAATATTAGAAGAAGCATTATCAAATGTAATGGTGAAAACTTTGTCAATGCCCCCAATTCAATAAGCACATCTCAATTTCCTTCCCAATTGTATACCCTTTGTGGTCTTCAATGACACAAAAATTAAGAATTCTTTTTTTGCAAGTTCCAATCATCATCGATCCAATGAGCAGTCAAGAACATGTAATTTGCATTTTGTATTGAAGTCCAACAATCTGTAGTGAGAGACATGTGAACTCGAGATCTCTTAAAATATTTCTTTAAATTTGTTACCTCCTCTAGATACATTTGGTAGCAATCCCTAGCAACTATCCATCATGATGGGACTTTAAATCTTGGTTCAAAGTCTTGCATCATCTCTCTGAAACCCTCCCCTTCTACGACTCGAAAAGGCATCTCATCTTTTATGATGAATTTAGTGAGAGACTTTCTACGCTGCTCTTCATTGTACACATGGTGAGTCACTGTTTGACTAGAATTAACCAAGAACAATGACTGTGACTTGCTTTCTTTATTTTGATTTTTTGGACACTTTTGAAAATGTCGTAGCAATTGTTTGGTCCCATGATTAGATGGGTGGCTTGCATAATCTTACCCACAGTAGTTGCACCGTGCACGATGTTGCCGTTTCATTTCAGATAATGGCAACCTTTTGAAATGATTCCATGCTTTAGATGTTTGCCTCCTTTTCCTTGTTGGCGCTTTTCCCTCATTGACTGTTGCATCATTGACCGTGGTATTATTAACTTCAGTGTTCTCCTCAATCATTTGAACATTGTCCCTAGTGCTGGTTGTTTTTGTGTTGCTAATGCTATGACTCATTTTCCTTTTCACATCAAAATCAACAAGAAGGTCAAATCCAAAGGTAAGAAAGCCAGACAAACAATGGGAATCAAATAAATTAAAACTCACATGGTTCTATGTCATGCAATATATAGCTAATCTAGCCAAAAGCCACAAAAAATACAAATAAATATTATGTTCAAAGACTTGCACAATGCTTGATCAAAGAACCTGATTATGTTCAAAGTCTTTTTAATAAAATGATAACAAATAAATATTAAAACAGAAACACACTTGGCTAATGGGAGATATTTATCATTCTGTGACATCCTTGCTTAAAGACCAATAATGACCCAACCACACTGGGCAAGGAAAAAAAACTGAACAAAAAAAACAAGAAGTTGGTAAAACAAATAATGACCCAATCACGCTGGGCAAGGAAAAAAAACTAAACAAAAAAAAAACAAGAAGTTGGTGAAACAAACAATGACCCAATCTCTTTGGTTTATTCATTATGAAGGTTAGCTTTTTTACATACCCTCTGTTTTGCCCTTTGCTCACATTCTCACAACCATTTGATGAAGTTTATACATATTATCACTAAGCATTTTAAAAGCGCTACTTAAATGAAATTCTTGCTCTTTCCTTTGGTATTACATTGTAGTGTGCCACTTGAAACTCGAAAGTAGCACTTTCTTGATTTTTTTTGGCCGAAACAGCAACTGGTTTATTGCTTAAATGACATGCAAATGGAGTTTTTAATTTGTGTTATATGTATTTTTACTATCTAATCTTTGATGTGTCTAGGCTATGTTAAAAAATTTAATGAATGTTGCCACTAGTTGTGAGAAGACAAATTGACAATGACATCCTCCTTGGTAAATACTTTGCTGAGATAGTGTGAACAATAAATCAATAATGCATGATGACAGTATTAACACCCAAGTAAAGTAATCAGCTCAGTTCTCATTTGACAATTTACTTTGAATTTGAAGTATTTATGCTTCTTTTCTTTTGATTCAGAATAGTTGATAACAATAGGGGAAAATATTAAAAAGTAAAGGCGAGCTGCGACCTGATCTGAAGCTGCGAGTAGAGCTAGACTTCAAAGCCTCCAACGACCGGGAAACCACGACTGTGATTCTGCAACTGCAAGGCAAAGGCATGACTTGATGAGCACAATCACGAGACCATCCAGTCACGAGCTAGACGAGCAGGAGCACGACTGCAAGACACGAGCATGAGAACAACCAAGGAGGCAAGGACTGGACAGGGGTGGCAGTGACGGCACTACACGAGCACAAGAGATTGAGATGAGATGGAAGGTTGGGGACTGCCATTTGCGTCTTGCGTCTCTATCTCTGTACTGTACAGCAAAGTCTTTACCTTTACTCCATCTCCATCCACTTCTACTCTCCTGTCCAGCTGTCCTCTTAGCCTTTAGGTTTACACTTACACTGTTCATCATTTTAATTTTTTTTTAAAAAAATTTAAATGGGCGGCCATAGGCAGCCCAAGGCTGTGCTCGTAGCCCATCCCGTTAAGTGGACCTCCCCGCCCTTTTAAGCCCGCTCGTTTCGGGTTGCTTTTTGGGTGGGCCCAAATGAGCAAAATTACTACCGGGCCTGGGCGGGTTGACCGGGTTCTGGGTTATTTGCTCAGCCCTACTCTCAGTGATAGTTGATCAGGATATCGTCTTTTGAAAATCAAGTGGTTTAAATCTTCATTTGAAGTTCATGTAATTCTCTATAGAGGAAAAATACTCAACAGACATTGTTTAGAATCCTTGAAAATACATTGTTCATTGGTCATTTTTCAAATTTTATCTCTAATTTTGGAAATACATAACTTTCATTGTACACATCAAAATTAGAAAAATTATAATTTGTTTTAAAGCTTGGAATGTGTACTATTTAACTGAAAAATTTCCTCCAATTTCTACATCATTTGTCATGTTTTTGTCTTACCTCAACTTTTGGATTTGTTAAGGGTATTGAACCCGTTTTTGGACTTATACCATATCATTCTTATATTCTCTCTACATGCCACTAGTTTTTTATGTTTAAGATGGTATATTTGACATGCTCACATAATGCAGATAGGATTTACGTGATAGTTAAGGTTTATCATACATAATTCAACATAACATCTAGAGCACAAAAATTACATAAACTTGCATCATTCCAATATATGCACAACATCTTGAAGCTAATTTACCCACCTTTAGGCCTCTCCTTCTTTGATTGAAATTGGGCCTATGATGTTGCATTTATGGAAAGAACGATATTTCATATAAATCTCAATTGCAAATTCTACTAACCAATACATTAACATCTATGATCATTATTATAACTAACAAGCCATGAGTATGAACATACTTTACTAACATGCTACTAACTCATAATTGCACATGGCTAAGGTACAACACAAAGTAAGGCTTTGCATGTTCAGTCATTACCTAACTTCACTAAATCAAACATCATGGCTCACAATCAAAAATAACAATCAATAACAATGTTAATGCATAAGTTAATAACTTTGCTACCTCTTTAGTTTGATTTTCTTGCATGTGGACTTTTCTTGTCCTCCTAAACTTTGTAGGCTCCTTGTACAAATCAATGTGTACACATCATTATGATGATGATAGAACCCAATATTTACATAGTTTTCTTGACTATTTTTATGTGTTTTGTAACACTTTTACACTCACTCTACTCGCAGTTATACCTTTCTTGATTACATTGATTTATGCATTGCATTTTGCTGATATAAGGGTAAAAAGAGTTCACTTAGTCATTTAATTTTTACAAAGCATTTTGCTTTTGTTTGTAAGCACTTGGATAAGACTTAAAGAACGAAGATGGAGCATTAAAGGAGCCATAAGTTCATTGAGAGAAAGGAATGCAACTCAAGAGGTGCCTTTGTGTCCCCTAGGTCGCGACATAACCAGATAAGGTCACGACATAAAACATGTATGTCACGACCTCAAAGCGTAAAAGTGGAACCATGCGTTTTGGATAAGGTCAACCTCCACCTACACATGGAGTGGCAGCCACCATGACCTACAGAATTCCATTCTACAGATTTGTACAAAGGAAGAGCATCAGCCATTCTCTCTCAAGCTCGCAAACTTCTCATCCATCCATCTCCATTTCTACACCATTTTTTGTAATTCTAAATCGATTAAACCATTCCCACCATCTTCTTCTCAAAATTTCCATCCTCATTTTCATTCTTCTTGTGGTAGAAAGTTAATGTAGTGATATTTGCATTTCTGGAGCAATGAGAGGCTAAAACCCTTAGCCTCTTGGTGATGGAGGACAAAACTTGAGCTCACAAACACACTAACAGAGTTTTCTTAGTCTAATTTTTGTGTTTAAACACTTGTTGGATATTTCTATATTTAGGAATTCCTACTATTATTGAAACATTGATTACCGATTGGTAATTCATGTGATTGGATTGGGTGCTATTTTATGTTGAATTATATATATTTCAGTTGTGATTCATTGTGTTTATTTAATTGTTAATAATTGTTGATAGTTATTTTGTTCATTTGGTCTTTGTGGTTGTGATTGAAATCCATTAAGAACATTAACATCATCCATTTAATTATACTCTAACGAGTTTTTAAACAATATTTTAGGTGGTATTAATTAACTTCGATCTAAGTAAGTTTTCACTAATCAAAATATTGGACCTAAGTATTTGCTTGGGTTTTCATTTAGACTTAAAGAGTTTTCAACTCCCATATCAATTTAAAAGCAATGATAGCCAAGTTTCCATCATCAAGAGTTTATCTCATCATATATCCCTTTTAATCCAAAACATTCCTTCATTAATTTAAAATGATAAAAAAGAGTTAGTTCTTGCATTTTTCCTTTTATTGAACCATTGTTTCCACAAACCAAAACCCCCCTTTATACCCAAATCAACATGTTTTCAATAACCAATTTATACTAGGTTTTCCAATTAATTGCTCCTTGAAAATATCGATACATTGTGCCCTATTCTACATCATTCAGTGCAATTGAATCTTGAATGAACCAGAAGGTGACAAAACTAGTCCGATTAGATGCATTACTCATTAATAATCATTCATTGGCATGCATTATGACATAGTAAACTTAACTCGACCTAGGATTTTAAAATTCAACTTTTCCATTTTCAATTCTAATGATTTCAAACTTAGTTTCTCACTTGTACCTAACACAATTTCTCATTATAAACTCATTGGAAGTATCAAAATAATCAAAATCCAATTCTTCCCCATAGTTCCAGGTCTAGCTGAAAATTCCAAAAAGAAGGGAAAATGGATTTTTCAACAATTCTTTCCATAAACTTACATAATCTCACTTCTAATAATCTTTCTAACCATTATTTAGATTTAGATCATTCCCCTTCTCATTTTTCAAAAATTGGATAGCACCTAACCTAGGGTTCTTGCATCCCAAAATTATAACACGCAATACAACCACATAATCAACCACCAATATCAACAACAACATCACTAGAGTGGAATTTCATGGCTTACCTCTTCCAATTCCGAGAGACTCTTCATTTACTCCTTCTAAAAGCTCTAGGTCCTCTTCTTTATTTCAAGAACACCAAATCAAGAAAATGTTTTAAGATTAGATGTTGTATAGAGTGGATAACTTGAAGAAATGGAACATTTTTACCAAAACTTTCCTCTTTCCTTGGATTTTCCTCTTGCTCTTCACTCGTTCTTGCTCTTTCTCATCCTCTCTCAACTTGCACGACTCCCTCTTCTTTCCTCCGACTTGGCCGACTTTAATGGCCTCTCAAAATATGGAGGGTGTTACAATTTTCCAAACCAAAACTATAAGAATATGAAATTGTCTATTCATGTGTTACTCTAAAATTGTCACACACAATTATAGCACAATAACCACACATCAAGATATCTAAGACACCACCAAAATATAAGCATATTTTGCACTATATTTCACCAATTAAAATTTTACAAATGTTTGATTTCCAAAGTTCATATTAACTAATTTGTATAGTGTTATAGAATAAGTCACATAATGTGCAATTAATTAAAAAACCCTCCTGATATGTTAAATAGTGCCAAAAGATATTTGCTAATATCATCATATTTTCAAAATAATGTTTTGTCTCAACTTCTAATCATTACCACATTAATAAAATAATAATATTAAACTACCACAAACTATTAGGAATGGCAAATAGAAAAATATGAGGGGAGTGAAAATAGGAGATTTAGTTAAAGAGAGATAATAGAAGGTTTATTATCTACTCAATTAATCAAATTAATATATTTATTAACTAACTAAAGTCTCCAATGGATAGGAAAGATATTATTAACTGACACATCTAATCAAAGCTATAACCGCATGATTTTTTTTTGTTGAAGTTTCAAATTCTGTGAAAGCATAAAGAAGGAAGAGTCAAAGATGAGTGTAGCCCATAGTTTTTCATAGCCACCATCGCTGTAACTATATGGGGCTATTTTCAATGATTCTGGATATGGATTCTGGCAGTTTTTACCATGCTACTCACAATGAATCACAGTGAAGAAGGTGTGAGAGTAACTTCATCAATAATCGAGCACAAAATTGAAGTAAAGTTTCAATGTAACAAACTTTACCCTACTCCTATATATTTGGTTGTATCTTGTATACATTGACATGTTTGTATGCGAATGTGATATGTGAAATCATGCATTTATAAATGTGATTATGTGTAAGATGTAATATCCAGATTTTCTGTATAAGGAATATAAAGATGAAAGTATAACACCTCTTAACTTTACTTTTATAAGCAAAGGAGACCAATATTAGACCATTTGAATGCTTGCCAAAGTCTAAAATTAGTAAATCAAGTGAAATATTAAAATCACTTCTCAGGTTACTATTCACTTTGTAATCTTAAAATTTTGTCTAACTTTGAAAAATTATAACTAATTTCAGAAAAATCCAAATCAAGTGGTTCAAATCTTCATTCCAAAGCTCATTCAAAGTACTATTCATTTGGTTATTGTTCAATTTTCCAAATTGTTCCTCAAACTTTGAAATGTCATAACTTTATTTTTATACATATAATTTAGGTAAACTATGATTTGTTTTAAAGTTTGGAATATGTACTATGTAACACCTCTATTTTATAGCTTTATTACTCATTAGAGACTTTAACTTAATCACTTGGGACCATTACATAAACTAGAATTAGTCAACTAGGTGAATCTCAAGAATTCCCACTTGAGGTACTATTCATTTGAAAACTTGGAATTTTGGTTCAACTTTGAAAATTCACAACTAATTCTAGAAAAATTTAAAACAAGTGATTTAAGTCTCTAACGAAAGCTTTCTCAATCCCTTATAAGGAAAAAAATACTCCTTGGACCAAAGTAATGTTCAATCAAAGTTGAAAAGAGTTGGAAAAATCACTGTTCATTTGGTACAAAATGGGGGATTTCGTTGCGGTGAACTTTTCCATCGATAAAGGGGACTTGCTCTCTAACCATGTTTGTTGTGGTGAACTTTTGAGTTCACTTTGGCAAACTATTCCAAAATGTCCACTCTGACCACCTTTGCCGAGGAAAACTCTGCACTTCGCTAGGGTGAACTTTTGCTGTCATTTTCCAGATTTTTCAGCTGAACTTCAAAAATACGTAAATTTTTCTACACAAGTCCAAATTGAGCAAATTATAACTCATTTTAAAGCTTGTAACATGAACTGCTTGCATACATAATCTCATGGCATTTAGTTCATATGCTCAATTTATCCTTTTTTATCATAAATAGGAGCTTTTGACGTCTTTTTAGCCAGGTTGCATGCTCATTTTGGTTTCTTCATGCATTTTACATCACAACATATCCATTCATACCACATAGCACATAACTGACTTACTGTCGGAGTTTAATTTACATTTATCCACCATCTCATAGTTATGCACATATACATCAACTAGTATAACCAACACCATATGTGCAAAATACCCATCTTCAAGGAAGGCATCACCACTTACTCTTGCACTTCGCTTCCTTAGCTCTTAGAACTTGTGCCTATTGTTAGTCATTGGAAAAAAATGAGATTTCAAAGAAATCCTAGTAGTAAATAATTCTAATAAGAACATCAACATGTATAATTAATTGAATGTAAACTAGTATGGCATGTCATGAACAACAATGCCTTACTTCTATCACATTTGCACAAGACCAAGGCAATTAAAGCATAGCTACAACCATGCATATTTACAAGCAAGGGTTTACATGTTAAGTGGATACAACCACACTTTGAGCATGACAATTAACATATACAACAATCAATGTAAGATAGATGTAAAAGTTAGAAGTTTTGCTACCTTGAAGCTTTAACTTTCCAATGTGACTTCACTTGGCTCCCAACTTGCACTTTGAACCACTTCTTGGTACTTTAATACTCCTACATAAGTCAAAATGTATTTGGCATCAATGCTAGGCCATTTCTCATGCACTATAGCACTTGACCACTTATAGCACTCTTTCTTGGCAAATTAGCTTTCAACTTGTCCAATTGTGATTATAATGCTTCCAAAATTGTGTTCTTACTTTTACCCTACACAATTTTTCCTTCTAAACCCAATGGAAGCATCAAAACACTCAAAATCACACTCCTTCCCTTCATTTTCACAGCTGGACGAAATGCATAGAAAAATTGGAAGAAATGAGATATTGCAACATCTCTTTGCATGCACATGCGCAATCTCATTCCTTAGACCAATTCCCAATCATTTAACAACATAAAAACATTCATTCCCATGCACCATCAATTTAAACCAGATGCTAAGGAATAGGGTTTCATGCCATCTTTTCAATATAACTCAAATCAACTCAAAATAACTATCCACATGTAGCAAAACATGCATAGAGTTGATTTAGAGAATTTAACTCTTCAAATGTTTACTCTTTCTCATTTTCTCTCTCAAGCCCTCTTTCATGATCCCATGAACCACAGCCACAAAGGACAAATTATACCGATTAAGTGAAAGAATAACACTCTTAATCAATTTATGTGAAAGGATTTAGGTTGAAACCATCAACATACCTTTGATTTTGCTTAAAATCTCCTCCCTCTTCTTCTTCCTCTTGCTCCACGCCCTCTCCTTCTCTTCTAGCCATGTACGAAAATGGAAGGAGAAAATGACTTGGAGGACTTTATTAAATCAGTCCCATGTGCTTTAATTGAATGTGGGGTTCACATCCATTGACAGAGGAATTTTACACCGATAAAATCTACCACATTTGTAAATATCTTGTCTTGCTTTCTATCTTCAAACAAGAAGAAGACAAGTGGCATATTTTACTCCCCACAATTCACTTTTTCCCAAAATACCCTTACTTTATCTGATTTCCATCAACTGTAAATGCTTTTCGGGAATTTTCTAATCATTAAGGCTATATCAGACCCTTAAAAATTTCTATAATTCATAATCTCATCAGGATATTTTTCTTTCCTCAAAAATCATTCTGGAATGCCCTTAATAAATTTTCTTAACCAGGATTATATCTTGGAAATCCTCAACAATTATGATGGCTTCTACCAAATTTTAACAACAGCTTAGTTGGTGTACCAAATGGAGTATACTTGAGTTGCAAAATTACTTGCATGAATTAGATGCTACTAATTCTTTTTTCTCTATGATAAAATCAGCTAAAATCTATGTTTGATCTTTAATTGTACATTAGGTTTTATTTTAATACCTTAAATTTAGAAAGTATATTTTAGTCCTTAATCATAACGCTGTTAGTTTTGTTTAACAAAAAATATTGTCACAGTAAATTTATATAACCACTCAGTAAATAAATACCAACAAAATATGTTATAATTATTTTTTATATTTTAAAATTAAAATACTATAAAGCTATATAAGTTTATTTTAATTTCAATACTTTAATATTAAGAGCAAAAAAATTCTTTTATAAAATATTTTTATATTTTAAAATTAAAATAAATTTGTTGATGTGTAGGTTTATTTTAATTTTATATGATACAAATGTTTATAAATAAATTTGATTAGTATTTAATAGTAGAGTCACTATTTAAATTTGCTTAATTAGTATTTTCGGTTAAGTAAAGTCAATGGTATTAAAATTAAGGGATTAAAAATACATTTTATAAACTTCAGAGACTAAATTAAAACTTGATGTAAATTTAAAAGATCAATAACAAATACTTTCATCTAATAAAAACTTAAAGTAAGCTCAGATTTTGTAGTCTTATAACAGCCAAGCAAATTTAATGACTTAGAATTAATATTTCTTATATATTATCCATTCATTAAATCCTTATTTTGTTATTGGTGTGATATACATAAATCACATTTTTACCAATTTAACCAATTTTTATTATCATAAGTAGACCTGGTAATAGGCGACTTGCCAACCCATGGTGGGTTAGTTTGTAAAAACTACGGGCCGTTGAGATATAACCCAAATGGCGACGGGCTAACCTGTCAGCCTACTTTTTTTTTAATTTTTAAAAATTAAATTTGATTTATAAAAAAAATATGTGGACAACTTATGATCATAATATAAATCTAATTAATATTGGATGATTATTGATAATTTGATTGTGGCTTATATTTAGTTTGAATTCAATCTTATAAAGTGTATTATATTTGTTTAAGTTGTATTGTTAAAAATTTAAATTAGATATTTATGTTCAAGTTATGGTGTATTTTTATAAATTAAATTTATAAAAAAGGATATTTCATTTTAGGTATTGAAAAAAAAAATAAAAGAGATATTCCAAATCCAAGTTAAAAATATTATAGGTAAGATAGTTCCGTTGACCATATACCTCCGGTTGAACAGTGAAGAGCCTCCTTGTTGTAAAGCTCGCAAACTTATTTTGTAGTTGCTGAATGGCACATATAGTAATTTTAAGTTTATATATTATTTTTGAAGGTAGATGTTCCACGTAATCTATAGGCCATATCCATATATCTCCGTTATAGTTTGAAAAATATGTATATACTGTGATGGACATTGCTCCAAATGTTGTTATGAGATTTAAGATCATTGCATAACTTTCGGGAAGTCTATCATATAAAGGGAACTCTACCGAAATTTCTACAAGAAATCTAATATCTTTTATAAGACAAGATATGTCATTTTATATGAATCTCGGAAAAAGAAAGTGGTTTATACACATTTTTATTATTGTATTATTTAGGATTTTGGCAAATGGTATAGATATTTTTAAATCGAAAGTTTAAGGAATGTGAGATCTCTCATATTTCGTACCAGTCACCCATAAGATTTTTAGGGCGTGACAGTTATGAAGCCAAAATGACCATGAGACATTATGAAAAATATTAAAAGTGATTATAATACCTTAGGCAAATAAGTTATGAAGAAAGATATCCAAAATAATTAATAAGTTGTAGAGAAAGATGTTCAAAGTTATTGAAAAGCCAAAAATAAGTTATGCATAAGCTTAGATCGCTCATGTTATTTAATTTTTACAATTATTTAAATTTATTGCGATGATCAATTTGTGTGAACTATCAAAAGTATTTGATATTGTGATATTGATAAGTGCTTAGGAGTACTAAGCAATCAATAGACTAAAAAGTAATTATTGGTCATTTTGAAATTTTAGTATATGGTGCCTATGGTTTTTGGGTGTGAATATTATTCATGTATTAATCATGAAATAATGTAATATGTAGGACTATTAAACCCGATTAGATCAGCTGGGTTAACCCAATCATGTTAGGGATTAACCTCGACATATTCTAAACCGGGCAAACCAGTGTAACTCTGGGCAACATGGTGGTAACATGGGTCAGACCAATTTTTTTTTTTAAAAAAATTCTGAATCTTAATTTTTAGCTTTGGTGAATTTAGACTACCTTTGATTAGATTTATTGTTTATGTTTGTCACCACTTTGATGATTTTTATTTTTATTTTTTGGATTACTAAATTAGATTACTACTAACTATTACTCTCTGCCTGGTGGAGAGAAAATGATGGAGGAAAGACAAAATAGAGAGAAAATAAGTTTTCCCTTGCATGTATGTGTAAGAAAAAATGGAAGAAAGGACAAGTTGGAGAAAAAATGAGGTGGGTCCCACCCCATTTCCTTCCCAACTTTTCTCTCCACACATGGAGAGAAAGTTGAGAGAAAATTCTTTTTCCTTATCTACCCACATACTCTTTATTATCTTTTCATTTTAAGCCATTAAGTTTAACATCTAACTTTTTTTAAAATTCTGACTATGATTTTCTTTTTCTGAAAGGATAAACTTTAAGATATATTCTAATATCTAACTTATTTTTTAATTGCTTATTGAAAACTCACAACTTTAAAAAAATATGATATATTCTTATCTAAATTATTTGGTTTTGAAATATAATAACATGAAAACATATCTTTAATAAATAATTTGATTTTCAAGTATTTAATGTTAATATAATTTTTTCATTATTATATTTAATTTGATTTATATTTGATATATTTTAATGATACTTTACTTATTCAACTATTTATTAAAACATTTTTATTTAAAGACATTTTAGTCACTCAACTATTTGAAATTTTCTTTCTTCTCTGTTTTCTTTCATCCATTCAAGTAATATGGGTGATAATATTTTCTCTCCACTTTTCTCTTCTCTCCATTTTCTCTTTTCCCATTTTCTCTCCTCCCATTTTCTTTCCTTTCAACTTTTTCTTTCCATCCAAGCGGAAGGTAGCGACTATATTTTTTGTAGCGTGCATGTTTATGTATTTTAATTATAGTTCTTATCAATTTTTTCATATTTTGATTTCTAATAAGTTTAATAAATAGGGTTAGGATGTTACAAATTATTTACAAAAGGAGTAATATTTTTCAGTAGAGATTTGGAGAAAATATATGATCGAATATCTGTATGTATGTAAGTTTGTGTTGGAAAATTTTTAATGTTACTTCAAGTGTAATCAGAAGAAGTAAATTAAAGTATATTATTAATGAGTTATAAAAGTACGTAGTAATGCAATATTATATGGTAGTTCCTAAATAACCATGTAAAATAAAATTGGTATCGTTACTGAAGAACCAATACAAAATCTTTCCTCATATTTTTTTTGTTACAATAATAAAATGTGGTCATTATTTAATGTTTAGATTTTATGTTATATTTGTAAATGTTTGCTCAAATTTTTTTTTTATTTAGTTATTTTAATTTAAAATTTTATGACATTTCTGTATATCTCCTCCATTTTTATAATATTTACATTATTATATTATTTTCATGAGCCATTCTAAGTAATCATAAATTTGTTTATCATAGTTGGGTTATTTTTAAAAGCTTAAACAAACAAAATAAAATTTTACAATATATATAATTTTTTCCCAAAAAATAAGTGATTCTTAATTTAAAAAGTTTAAATATCGGCCCTTGGTGTTTAGCTTGTTTCCATCCTGGCCAGTTCCAATCCTATTCATTTTAAAATAGGGTGGGATAGGCAAGTGTTAGGACTCAAATTGGACCAGAACACGGTAGGACTCGAGATGACCCTCATGTGGTCCCTTCTCCTTTTGAAAACTGTATGTCAGGATTCAAATTGGACATATCCTTGGAGTTGATCTTTTTTTAAGTGATTTCACCCAATATAAGATAAGTATACAAGAGTAATTTAATTTGATTTGCGTGAAAGTACTTTTTTTCCATTGATTATACGTTTTTAATTGATTTTACATTATAATGTCTTCTAACTTCCACATGAACAGTAGCTTCATGTGAGACATACCACGTAGCCAGTAGCCATGACATCCCTTTTCGAGAAGCCATTTTTTATAGGTTCTTTTTCATCCTTCTCGCTTCACACAAAAGACTAGACCATCTCATTCCTCCAGAGCTACTGAATGAGTTGTTTCTCAAGCTAGACCACCAAGTTCCCCCAACTCCATCAGTGACTCTGAGCTCTTCAACTTTGTTTCTTATCTTTTTTTTTTTTGGCCAATTACAACTTTGTTTCTTAGCAACTCTACACTCTGGGTATTTTTGTGTACCTCCAAAAAGTATGTGTATTTTTGCACTTTTAAAAAAAGGTCATCAATATTTTTGCACATTGATTATAATTATTATGACGATAGTTGAGTTTCTTTGATTTATGGTCTTTAAAAAAAATTCCTCACTCATGCTCAAAGAAAATTTTATCCCAAGCGAAAAAATTTTATATCATTTTAAAATATAACAAAATAATTCTCTTAATTTTGCATCCACCCGTTTAAATTTTGGATGGTTAAAGTTGTAGTTCCACCCTTCTTCAATCTTTGTTTTAAAAAAATTATTAAATTAGATTTTTCATTTAGATGCATTGTTAAAAAAGACGGACTAAATTGGTTAATTCTGACCAGAAACATATGAACCATCCATTTGTCCAATAAAAAAAACATGGATGACTCAACATAAATTGGTGTAGCTCAGGAGTAACCCAAGTAACTTGCTCAGTTGGTTAGATTTCCCCTTGTCACTTTCCATAGGCTAGAAAGAAGTAAAAACGGCTAGAAAGAAGAAGAAAGTTCGCCAGAAAGAAAAAAAGAGAAGGAAAATAAAATGAAAGAGGGCAAAAACATCTAAGAGAGAACTCTTGAAAAATCATGATAAAAAAAGAAGTGAAGAGATTTCTTAGAGGAGAGAAAAACGAAAGGAGAAAGAGGATGATTCTAAAGTAGTCAGCAATTAACGATTTTTGTTCTTCAAGGAGAGAGACATGAAATAAGAGCCAATTTTTGTTGTTCAAGGTGAGAGAGAGCACAAAAATGAGAGGTTGAAATTAAAATTAAAATGACGGAAGAGAAAAGGCAATCATTAATGATGATTTTAGTCATAGAACTTTTGTTAATTAATGACGTTAAGTATATGGACCAATCAGTCAAAATATGTTAAAAATGGTTAAACCAAAATGAAAAGTGGTCTAAATTGTAGGAATTAAAAGATTTTGGTTTTAGTCCATATAATTTTAAAAACTTTTAGTTTTAGCCTCTACACTTAAAGGCAATAATTAACGTTGCTAAATATACAAATCCTTATAAAATTATATAGACTAAAACTATATGTTTAAAATTTGAGGAACTAAAACCAAAATTCATGGAAAATTGAATGATTAAAAATGATATTAACCCTAAAAAATATTGAAAAGGTAAGGACAGAGTTTTAAGACGGTCAAAGTTAAAGGCTTGAGTTGTACCAAGCCATAATCGGAGATTTAAGTTAAAATTTAGAGGACTATAAGATTATTTTTTTCCTTATTTTTACATCATAAAATCTTTTAGTTGATAAATGTTTTGTTAAAACTAAACTTTTAAGTTACTATTTTGAAATTAATTAGGTAAGTGTTGTTTGGGCCTTGTGTATTCGGGCAGAGTCTCTAAGCGTATAGTGATATTTAAAGAATTTAACTTTAAATATATAGACTATTTGGATGCGGTGTTACAAGAATCCCTACTTATAAAATTAAAATAGGAGTTTTTTAATGAAGAAATAAAATTTTTGAGAGGTTAAGTTTAAACTCTTAAATGTGCTATCCAATTCTATTTAGATCTCACAACGGAATAAACATAAGACACAGAATAAAAACAATGATTTCCTCCCTCCTTTTCCATGAAAATTTCATTCCACCAAAAAATACATTTGATGTTATATATTTTTTAAAAAATAAGTTTCTCATATCTTGATTATAAAATGTATTTTACTACAACAAAAAATCTAAATGAACAACTTCAGAAAATTATGATATATCATGAAGAAATATATGTTCATATAAAATTTCACGTTAACGTATTTTATTTTTAGTCATTATTTTTTCATATGTATATTTGTTTGGAACATCTATTAGTTCTTTAATTTAATTTGCAATTGATGTAGTACTAAAACAACGAATGCCATTTATAAATTTTATCTTTAATTTTTTTAACATAATTTATAATGGATAGTAAGTAACTCTAAAATGTTGAATTATTTAATATAAATTTAGTGTTAACTAATAAATGTATATATTATTATGGATTTTATATACATATCATTGACAAAAATTGAAAAATAATAGATTTGAAAATTGGAAAAACATTCATATTATATGATTGATTTGGCATCGCCTCTGTTATAACATTAGAGGAAGAAATAAATGGTCCACTTTCAATACCGAAATTTCTTGCTTTTTTTGTTTTAAATCAATACTGAAATGATGTATCCATTTACACTGTGAAACAATGGCATGTGGATAATGTATCTTAAGCATTGAGTCTGTTCGTTAAAAGTCTTAATGGAGATAGATCCTTGTCATTCTCTGTGTTTCACCATTTTTTTCTATTTAAAATTATGTTTGAAAGGATAAAGTTAGAAGTTTAGTTGTTTTCCAAGGAAAAAGAAATTGTCCAAAGTATGAAAATGACATGTCAAACTAGGCTTGACCCCTTGTAAACGGACTATCCTATGACAGTATAATTGTAAAGAAGTTGAAATATGAATTATTTTGATGAAGAGAGAGATATGCTTGTGCATTGAAAAGATAAAAATGTTATTAATTGATAATAGATTGTATAGAGTATGAATAGCGTGGCTTACTCATAGTAAATAGAGAAAGTGGGTTTACATCATGCTTATGTGATATTTAGATTGGCAGAGAGGAGAGTCTTGTCATTCTCTCTATTCTCGAGTCTTCTATTCTCTCACTGATAATTACATCATGCTTATGTGATAATTATCTTATAACTAACCTTATTTTATATAGAGAAAATTAGAGGAGGAAAAAGTAGGGAAGAAAATGGATATTCCCTTATTTGGTTTCGAGGAGAAAACAGGGGGAGAAAATTAGGGAGGAAAAAATGGGGTGGGGGACAACATTATGGAATTTAGGGGCCTGAAGTATGTATTGTTCACTGCGGTGAAGGAGTTGTTCATCGCGCATCTCCCCTACAAAAAATGTAACTTTTAATTGTCACTGCTAAAAGTATAAAAAGTTGCTATTGTAGAAATTATCAGTGAAAGTATTGACGGTAACAAAATAAGTTGTAACACCTTATTCAAACATCTTACATAATTAACGTTCAAACCGTTAAGTAACACTTCTACAATTAAGGACTCAGCCTCAATAAACAAATCCCAGAAATCGCATACATAGTAATTTCATATATTAACTCAAAAGTTGTTTAAAATAAAATTTATTTGGAAAAAGATTTTATGTCAAAAAAATATACGGTGTCATGGCAATTGAAATATAAAGTGATATGAACGTCATTACTACAAATAACACTTATCAAGTCCAACATTATGGCATTTTAACTTTCATTTCATGATAGACATCTTTGTCAGAGACGTTAGAAATATTGTGTTCTCATGTCCATCAGGTGCCAGATGAAAGAGGGGTCCAGCCATACTGTCCAACTTTCCTAATATGTATAACATGAAGAACCAGTAGAAGAGATCGCTGATATGGAAGAAGAAGAATAGAAAATCACATGAGAGAGGGATCGAGAGGCAAATAAAGTGAGAAGCAGACGAAGGTGATGAGAGTGATAAGAGCAACATAATTATATAATTATGTAAGTGTGTGTGTGTGCAGCAAGCTAAGTTCACCAATCCTCTTTAACAGTTCGGCAATGGCAGCAAGAGACAACATAAATATTGGGTTCCAGACAAGGTGGAATACTGACAGTTATGATTCTAGTCAAATCACTTTAGAATTTATACAAGAGAAGAGATAAGAGATAAAGGCAGCAGCTACTAAGAGGGGTCTGACAGCCTTTTCAGCCCGAAATTTTGCTGCTTCTACTTTTCTTTCCTCTTCATCAGTAGCTTCCTATTCTTGAGCTAAGTCCACCCTTCTTACAAGCTGGCGACTTCATTTCCTGAGCTAAGAATTCATGAGAAATTGGTAGGTTTGTGATGTAAATCCTCCATTTCTTCAAGTTTCTCACCTCTAGACAATCTCTAATCTCTCAATCTCTTATTGCTTCGGTGTTCTTGAAGAGTAATCAGAATACTTAGAGAGCTCAAGTAGAGAGAAAGTGAGAAATCTCTCATTGAAAGAGGTACTTGAAATCAAGCTTGGTTGGTGTGTTTGATGATGAGATTGGTAGAGCTTGTTTTTGTGTTTGTGTTTTTGGGAAACATCAAAACTGTAACACCCTTCATTTATGTAATCTATTACTCATTCAGAAGCATTATGGTTTAGGCGAATCAATTAATTAAAGCACATAAATTAAAATTAGCATTTTTTTCCTTCTTGGGTTACTATTCATTTAGTAATTTCAGATTTTTTGTCGAAATTTATAAATTTATAATTAATTCTAAAAAAATCGAAATAAAGTGATTTAAGTCTCTATTTAAAGATTTTGAAAATAATATCTAAGCTTTGTTCATGCCCAATTAATACAGAACAATCCGGAAAGAATCACTGTTCATTTGCTCATTCTTGACTTTCCAAATTTTATCTCAAACATGGAAATTCATAATCCAAAAAGAATCACAGTTCATTTGGCATTTTCTAAGAAATTACACTTTTGCCACCACTCAAGATAGTGGGTACATAATGTGACCTTAGGGTTTTTACTATTTTATCTTACCCTTAACTAACTTTTAATTACACTTTAATCACACGTTTAGCCTTATTCAAAAAATCTATATACAACACATTCCGGTAAGATCTAAGAAATAATGTTCTATATGTATAAAAATGTATCTTATAAAAAGAATATGAGGGAGTATAGTACTTTTTGCACCACGCCAGAAGTTACCTAGAAAGGTATGCCAACTATTAAAAATATATAATCAAACAAGCTCATAGGGATAAAATAATTAGGACCTCTTGAAATGTCTTAAAGTGTACTCCCGCTGTTCCTCTCTGTAAAATGACATTATTGGGTATGCCTTGTTCTTTCTTATAAAATAGATTTTGGGTTTGTCTCAAAAGCCCTTTTTTTTAGTTAAATAGACTTGTTGGATATGACTTGTTCTCTTGTCACTAATATATTTCTTTTTTTCAACTTGTTAATGCATTTAGACTGTCTTAAGATGATCTATTTAGAAGGGATCAAAGCTCAAGTTAGACATATCGTTTTGACATTTTCAGACAATTTCTTCTTCCTTGGCAAACACCAAACTTCTAAACTGGATTTTTATAGCACAATTTTATAATTTACAAGATAAATACGTTAGAAGAATTTTATTTCACAAATGTACTCCTGAGAAGCCAATCCAAATAAGATAGTTCACTTGAAATAGAAAAAGAATGGGAAAATTGGGGAAAAATTCCCCATTGAGAAATTAATTGGAGAATTGATCTATTGAGTTGCAAATGTGGAAGCTCAATTGGACATAACGTAGAAGCTTAGTTGCATATGATGGAAATTCAGTTACATATGTGGAAGATATCCAATTTTATAATTAATTCCCCAAATGGGAAACTTTTCCAAAATTCTCCCAAAATGAAATGGTGAGATGCAGTGAATAACTTGAGCACGTCAACTAAATTAACATTTTTAATAGACAAACTTATTGCATAAGATAGATTATCCACATGCCATTCTTTCGTAGTGTGTAAAGGGATACATCATTTCAATATTGATTTAAAAAAAATAACAAAAACATAATGAAATTTCAGATAGCATTGATAGTTGACCATTTATTTCTTTATCAAAACCATTTAAATTGTGAAGCCTCCATCTGCATATATTATTTGTCCGGTGATATATGACGCAGCAGGAAGGCATAGAAAAGCAACTAGTGCTGAAATCTCCTTAGGCTCTCCTATGCGACTGATAGGAAGTTGAGACAATATATTATTTACTGTCTCTGCACCATTTTCCTTCTGCTGTATGAAGATAAGATATTATGTCTCACCTACTAAATTGATTTTCTACGAAGGAAAAAAAGGATGAAAACAGGAAAAATAATCCTTATAACACACCAATATTATGAGGAGTTAGATATAGCAGTAGGCAAGAATTTATATGACAAGTAAGAACCTACGAAACATATTCATTGATATGAACACTTTGACAAACATAGCAATTATATTGAGATTTTTCTACGTATTGAGTTTTCTATATAGTTAATCTACAACACTTTATTTTTAGAATTAGTTTTTGATTGACTATTGTTAGCAAAAGGGTGGTTATCTTGTTACACAGGAGCATAATTAATGTGTTCATAATCTTTGGCGCTAAAATGTCAAACATATTAGAGATTGCTTTAACGTGGCCCTTAGGGTATTTGAATTCTTAACTAGGTAAGGGATTTGGAGATCTTCGAAAAGTGGTACAATGAGGTGGACAGAATACTAAGATAGTTTCATTGGGTTGTAAATCAGATTAGGCTACTTGGTGATTCATGAATATAGAGAATTGTTGTGTTAAGAAGTGTAAGGCTTACATATCTTTTAAGCATACTTATACTATCTTCAGTCCTAAATATAAAAGTTGGGCAAAGGATTAATTTTGGTCCTAATTATAAGAATGCAATCCACTTTAATTTGGCTCCCAAATTTATAATTCCCCCCAGACTATCATTATTATCATACATAGACAAGAGGTTTCCATTAAGGGATAGTTATAATGCATATGATTAAAAGGTTATTTTAAGGAAAACAATACATATTTGTTATAAATAACCAACTTAACTAATTTCCTTAACATCCTCAAATTAATAGTCCACCTTTTGTATTAAGCACAGGCACATGAGGCAGTCATAACAAATAAGCAATGAGGAAGCTTGCAATGAAGAAAAACAAGAAAGCAAGTTTTCTTTTTAAACTTGTTTTTTTTTCATGCAGGAACTTCAGTTTTCTTTCAGTTCATTTCAAAAGTGACAAAAGATCAGGATTTCACACGCAGACATACAAAGTAACATACCACAGCAGCCTCGAGAAGTGGGGTCATAATAATTCCAGGTGCTACTGCATTTACACGAATATTTTCCTTTGCCCATTCAAATGCCAGATTCCTCGTGACTTGATTCATAGCTCCTGAGCACAATTATGCAGATACATCATCAGCTACATTGTCCGTGACTTAATTATGTGCTCATACTTATCATGCCATATTATCAAAGTTTGTGACTCATGGGAAAATATTGAACACCCTACATTTTTCTGGAGTTATTGCATTGGGTGTGTAAAAATGGAAGGTTCTACATTGCTCAAGAGTATGGAAGACCGAAAGTATATATAATAACGAGGAGGAGTGGGCTCGTCTGCATAAAACAATTGAAATTCGACAGTTCCCTATGAGATTCAGTTAAATGTGGAAATGAGCACTTTTTACCAAAAAATATTTATCTCTCAAGGATTATGTCCTTACGTACGACTCAATTATTTTCAAAAAAACTTAAGCTACATTATCAAATTTTATGACTCATGAGAATAGTAAAATGAATGCCCTACATGCATGCATTCATATACTAAGAGAGAGAAATACAGAAGATTGTAAATATGTATGGAGACCTGTTGGGCCTAACAAATATTGGGACCGGACCTATCAGAGAAGGCCCAGAATGAAGACAGAACCCAAGGCAGACGATAAGCTAAAAGGAGGACAGATGCGGGTACAGGGGGTGTAATGGGGTAACGAACTCCTGACAATGTCAGGTAGTGGGAGTGCGCTATTTAGGTAGCATAAGGATCGAGAAAGGCAGGCATTAGGAGAGTCTCAAATTTGGAGAGGGGGTTGGTCTTTCGAATACCATGCCGAGTGTTCTATTTTCTTTTCGTTTTTAACTGTTATCAAGCTCTTCCTCATAGGGGGGCCTTAGAACTGTATTCTCTTATTCCTATTCAGTAAAGAGGATACTTTGCAATTCTACACTTCATTTATCGACCCGTTCCACTTGGGTTTCATCATTCTAGTATCAGAGCAGTTCTTTCTTGGGAAATGGCTGGCACTCGAATGGAAACAAAGGTTGAGCAACTCAAGAAGTCAGTGGAAGATATTCAGAGGAGGCAGGCTGAAGCCACTAATAAGTTAACAGAGACTACAGAGAAACTGACGGGGGTTGATGCAACGGTGACTCTCATCTTGGAATAGCTTCAAGAAATTCGGGCAAATCTGGACGTGCCCCATGGGGGTCCCAACAGAGGAAGAACTCACTTGTACACCACCCCCAAAGCAACCAGTGCATACTGAAGGCGCTGATAACGGAGGTGACAAAGGAACGAGACAACATGATGTGACGAGACTCAGGAAGTTGGAGCTTCCCTTATTTTCAGGGGAAGACCCGCTAGGATGGATATTTTGAGGAGAACGGTATTTTACAATCAATGGCATCAATGAGACTGAGAAGCTGGATGCAACAATGGTCAGCCTCGAGGGGAAGGCATTAACATGGTTTTCAGTGTCTTGACATGCGTACACCCGTGAGGTCGTGGAGAGAGTTCAAGGCAGAGATCATAGACTATTTCCATTGTCGCCAATTGGGGGATGAGTATGAACAATTGTTTGCCCTCAAGCAAAAAGGACCAGTGACAGAATATAGGGAACATTTCGAGCTACTGTCAGCACCATTAGGGAATGTACACGAAGAGATCCTAATGGGGGCGTTCATGAACGGATTGAAGGAGGAAATCCGATGTGATGTGAAACTCATGCATCCACAAACTGTGAGGCAGGCGATGAACTTTGCTACTCAAGTGGAAGAAAGGAATAGAGTGAAAGAGCGATACAATGACCAGTGGAGCAGGACACCTAGACTAGTCTCGGGGCCATGATGGAATGAGCTGAAAGGGGGTAATCCAAGATTCAATGCGGTTGAGACCTTCAAGAACTTGGTGCAGGCAATGATGACGAAAGGGTAACAAAGGATCCGAGGATCTGAAAACGACTTCCCCTCACTCGCCTAACTCAGTAATAACAGTGGCAAGTTCTAGTGGGAGTCATGTGACCAAAAGAAGATTAACTAAGGTTGAAATTAATAGACGAAGAGAGCTGGGCCTGTGCTTCAAATGTGAGGAGAAATTCGAGCCTAATCATAAATGCAAAAATAAGAGACTGCAATTGATGGTTTTGGAGGAGGATCCAGTTGGGCTCGAGGAGACCATGAGGGACGAACAGAGCATGGACGATGGGGGCGAAGTGGATGATTGGGACTTAGCATCTCTGGAACTATCAATGACAACAACAGTGGGGTTAACAGGAAAAAAGACCTTGAAAATGCTGGGCCGAATGAAGGATAAGGAGGTCTTGGTGTTGATCGACTGTGGGGCCATACATAATTTTATCTCTCATTCACTGGTTGAGATACTCGGATTACCAACAGTGAGAGTGAAGAGGTATGCCATCACGGTGGGAGATGGCTGAAGAACAGTCTCGAATCAGATGTGCCCAAACATTACACTCGAGATTCAAGGGTTGGTGATTCAACAAACTTTTTTCCTTCTCAACCTCAGCAATGTCGACTTGGTCCTTGGGGTACAGTGGCTAGAATCTCTCGGAGAAACTCAAATGCATTGGCGTCAACTGTACATGAAAATCAAAGTGGAGCATCGGTTGGTGTGTTTGAGGGGTGACACGGCATTCACACAGTCACATAGCAGTTTCAAAACCATTCGTAAAGAAATAGGATCAACTGGAGTGGGGTATCTCATTGAACTACAGGCTGTTTCTATGGACACGGAACACAAGGAATCGAGAAACGATGAATCCATGGCGGCTATCCTCAAGGAACATCTTGAAGTTTGCAACCCCATCACGGGGTTACCTCCCCAACGAGTCCAAGACCATGCGATAGTGATCAAGGGGCCCAACCTACTAGCAATCGACCCTATCGCTACGGACACGTCCAAAAAACAGAGATTGAAAAGCTGGTTAAAGAAATGCTAATGGCCAGCATAATCCAACCCAGCACTAGTTCTTACTCCAGTCCAGTATTACTCATGAAGAAAAAAGACGGGGAGCTAGAGATTTTGTGTTGACTACAGAGCATTGAACCGTAACAGAGTGCCTGACAAATACCCCATACCAGCCATTGATGAACTGTTGGATGAGCTAGGAGGGGCGACCATGTTTACCAAGCTGGATTTAAAGTCTGGGTACCACCAGATTTGAATCAAGGAAGGTGATGAACACAAGACAGCTTTTAGGACCTATGATGGCCATTACGAATTCATGGTGATGCCTTTCGGTTTAACCAACACTCCTTCGACATTTCAATCCCTCATGAATGACATATTTAGGGAGCATTTAAGAAAATTTATCCTTGTCTTCTTTGATGATATTCTGGTGTATAGCACAGACAGGGAAACCTATCGAGAACATTTAAGACTGACTTTGCAGTTGTTACAGAGGCATAAATTGGTGATAAATCAAAACAAATGTGTTGTTGGACAGACGTAGATAGAGTATCTTGGGCACATTATCTCGGCATAGGGAGTCAAGGCTGATCCCTCCAAAATATCTGCGATGACACAATGGCCCAAACTTCATAACCTCAAAGCATTGCTAGGATTTCTGGGTGTAATAGGGCACTACTGCAAAAATTTGTCAAAGGATATGGAAAAATTGCTGCACCCCTGACTCAGTTGCTCAATAAAGATTCCTTTGCATGGAACGAAGAAGCACAACAGGCCTTTGAAGAGCTAAAGCGAGCCATGACCACCTTACCCGTGTTAGTTGTCCCTGATTTTTCAATACCTTTTGAGGTGGAGACTAATGCCTTAGGAAAAGGAGTAGGCATTGTGCAATGCAGAAAGGAGACCCATTGCTTATTTCAGCCAAAAGTTACCGAAGAAGCACCAACAATCATCAGTTTATGAAAGCGAGCCGATGGCCATCATATTGGCTATCAAAAAGTGGCAACACTACTTGACCAGCTTGCCCTTTGTAATCAGAACAGACCAGAAGACTCTCAAATACTTGTTGGAACAGAAGATCATCGCCCCAGACCAGCAGAAGTGGGTCTCGAAGCTGATGGGTTATAAATTCAAGATTCAATATAAGCATGGGAAGGAAATCGTGTGGCAGATGCTCTCTCCAGGCAGGACGTGGCAATGAAGGGGAAAAAGACTTGGCGAATGAGATTTCTAAGGACGCGGGATTAGCAGAGATTGTCCAATAGCTGATTAAAGGCAAGGAAGGGCCCAAAGGTTTCACTCTGAAATAAGGGGTGCTAAATTTCGAAGGAAGATTAGTCTTACATCGGGGATCCCCTAAAACTCAAGAATTGATCCGAGAATTCCACAATTCACCTATAGGGGGTCATTCTGGATATTTGCATACATATAAGAGTTTGTCTTCCGTGGTTTACTAGGCTGGAATGAAAAAAGATGTTCAGGTCTATGTATCTCAGTGCAATATTTGCCAAAAAAAAAAAATATATCAAGCACTTAGCCCTATTGGGCTATTACAACCATTACCTATTCCTCAAGCCTCTTGGGAAGATGTCAGCATGGACTTCATCTGTGGGTTACCAAAGGGCAACAGATTTGAGGTTGACAGATTCACCAAATACACCCACTTCATTATGTTATCCCACCCTTTTGATGCCAAGGAAGTAGCTGAGGTCTTTGTCAAGGAGGTGATCTGTTTACATAGGTTTCCAGGTTCTATTGTAACTGATCGTGATCGTGTCTTTACAAGCCATTTCTGGAGAGAGTTAATTTCAATGGTGAGAACCACTCTTAAGTTCAGCTCTTCTTACCATCCCGAGACCGACGGTCAGACAGAGGTGGTGAACAAGGCCGTGGAAACTTATCTGAGATGCTTTGCTGGACATACACCAAAAAAATGGTCCAAAATGCTTCCATGGGCGGAATATTGGTACAACACCTCTTTCCATGGAGCCACGGGTATGACTCATTTTAAAGCTTTATACAGGAGGGACCCACCCCCTCTTCTTCACTGGAGGGACCAACCCTCCCAGGTACAGGAGGTTGACATGTAGCTACGAGAACGGAATCAGATTTTGGATTAGTTGCAGGCTCAGCTACACGTGCCCAAGCCAGGATGAAGAACCAAGCTAATAAGCACCGAAGGGAGATGGAGTAC
>QFDD01000839.1:0-41603 GCA_006871305.1 Vachellia collinsii
ATTAGGAGATAACCGCAGGTATAGGGATGAGAGACCAGAGGATTTTGCCTTTCCTTCAGCGACAGAGTTAAGCTGGGCTATGAGTCGACCTTGGCCGGATTTTTCAAACATCGCCTCCCATGCTCCGGGCGGCACCCATCGGAGGTCGCTATCAGCGGTCGTCGCACCAAGTCGGAAGACACAAGTCTCAGTGCGACTATCTCGTCCGCTGCTTTGCCAACCCCAGTCCGCTAGCCCCTTTGAAGCCAAGCCTTCCGAGAGCCACACCACAGATCTGCAAACCACAGATGGTGGAGTATAGATCCTCCAAGGATGAAGAAGGGACCGATGATCTGAAAGATTCATCACTTCAAACTCGACTAAACGAGATAAAACCCTAGCAGAGAGGGAGGGGAGTGGTCTCCCATCGATCGGTTTCCTATCTTTAGTCTTTACCCCCTGGTAAATATTATAAATTTAACTACCTGTTTAGTTCAATTATATAAAGAAAAATCTTATATAATTTTGATATAATTTATTGATTATATTGTTTGGTATTATATAGTTTTGACTATGTAATCTGAATCACAATTTATATAAATTAACATATAGGTACTTATATATTTCATAAATCAGTATTTATACATTTATATCATTCACTTTTAGTTTTAATAGAGTTAAAAAGTTTGTTTTACATTTTTTTATTTTTTATAGATAAAATATAAATTTTATTTCACTATTTATTAATAACATATCAAATAAATATTACGTAATTATCATTCCATTATATTACATTCACATACACTAAGGGCTTGTTTGCCAATCAATTCTCAAAATCACTTTTACGCAAGCCGAGACAAAACTCTCTCACATACATACCTCGGATTTTGTGAAACCAAGGTTTGAAACCTAGGTTTTATTACTTCCCAAACAAACCCTAAATTTCCGAGTGAATCGAACGAGTTATAAAAAAAACATATACTCACACACACACACAAATTTCTTGAACCCACCGGCCAATGGTATTGAGAAACCATTTCTTGGATTGAAAATTTTGAAGACAAAACTATCCCTCTTCATAATAATTTTTTGGACAAAAGCACCCTCAATTTTGCCTCAGATTTAACATAACTTATTTTCTGTTCTCAGCCGATCTCTATCTCTTCTCGCTTGATTCTCTGTTTGGTACGAAACCTGATATATATCGAAGGAAGAAACAAAACTGTTTGCTTTCTCAACTCTTTTATTGCTTCTCCAAAAATCTGGCTTCCAGGTAACCACCATGCCTTCTCTACCATACTATCTACTTGTTTTTCGTTTTCTGTTTTCGTTTTGGAATGCTTATATATCTTTCTGATCTATTCTTGGTGGACGAGTCAGATCACTATGGGTATGCATGCTTCCTCTGCCATATCAATATCAATTTATTTGTTTTTAAGTGAATTTAAAAGTTTTCTAAATAAATCAGATCGCTGCCTGTGTGAATGAGTTCTGGACCATCGATGTTTTTTCCCTTCCTTCAATAAAGAAAAAAAAAACTAGCTTTTTTGCCACGGCTTTTCGTATTTCTGTATCATCTTGTTGCTTCGGAGCTTTTTCCCAGCTGCTGAAAGTTTGAGGATCAATTTTTGGTTTTGGCGGCTCTTTCTTCATTTCGGTCCATCCATTCACACATACAATTTAACACATGAACCATTCTCCAGTTATATTTATTTACCAACGGATCGAACCCGTAAAATCTGTCCAATCAGACTTGTTTAAATTGAGCGCTGAGTTCATAATTTAGTGAAAAAAAAAACAAGAAGAACTAAAAGGGCCAATTCTATAAGTCGCGGGTCTAAAAGAGTCAGCGTAGTAAGTTCAAGATTCAGCATCTCAAAGATTCGCAAATATAGCTCTCCTAGGTGAATGTTGGAGCCACAGTTGTTGCAGTGTTTGCATAATCTCCAGATGAATTGGAAGAATCAGAAGCTCCTTGGCTTGATCCCATGTTTTGTTTTCCCATGGGTTCCTTCCGGCTTGCGGGATATCCTACTATTTCAAAACAAAACTTCCTCAAATGTCATTTCTTGTAATAATGGGTGCATTCTAGGACTGATTCTCCATGTCCTCTGCCCCTGCCACGACCTCTCCCCCTTGCTGCCATGGCACTAGCTATCGATCTTTGAGCCTCATCCTCCACTATCATCGAGTAGACGTCATTCACAGAAGGAAGCGGGTAAAGCACCAAAATATGACTGCTAGCTTGATAGCAAATCTCATTGAGACCCATCAAGAATTGAACGCGCTTTTGTTATCTGTACCAATTGATTGTAAGCCTTGAAGGTTCCACAGTTGCTGAGAGGAATCTTGATCAAGGCGGACTGTGATTGTGGGTCCAATCTACCAACCTATCAAATTTGATGGGTTAGGATTGATAAAATGCCAACTTAAAAGAGCTCACCCCCAACCGATTGTCTAACCCTTTTTTTTAAAAAAATAAATAAAATAATATATTTAAAAAATAAAATAATATGATATATGTTTTTTTTTAACATTTTTTCATGTCAATATTTTTTAAAAAAAAACAATATTAAATTCTATTTTTTTAGGATAAACAATACCTAATACATTTAAAAGTAGCATAACTATTTTATTTTTTTTTATATCAACTATTTATAATACTATATTTAAAATTACAATAAAATATTAATAATTATATATTTTTAAATTATAAGAAGATGTAGTAAGATAATATTATTTTTTTGGGTTAAAATAAAATAATATTGTATAATAATAAAAGTTTTAATTATATTTTTTTTATGGGTTGGCGAACTATCCCGCCAATCCACTCTGGGTTGACCCGTTTTTCCGTTAAAGAGGAGGATCCACGAGGAGTTAATTTCAGGTGGAGTGCGAAGATTATTGGGCCACTTCACTTGTTGAATCGCTACTGCAAATCAAGCCAAACAGCACAAGCGTTCTGAAAGAAGATGATTCCTTTTGCCAATCCTTTGAAATTGAATTCAAGATACAAGAAAGTACGACTGCGTCGCACCAATCCATTGATCGCGTAGGGAAGCTTCTTGTGCCTCTCTTTTGCAGGTTCCATCAACGAACCCCATCTTTTGCTTCACTCGGAGAGGTATTTTCATTTCCCGACTCCATATGGTATAGTTCTCTGTACCTGTGAGAACTTAAGAAACAACCGACGCTTCTGGAGTGTCCGATTGATTGAGAAATAATGGGTGATTGAAGGAGAGGGCGTCGTCTCTAGTTTTCTCCGTCTTCTTCGTTTTCTCTGACATCGCTGGAGCTTCAGAAGCAGCAGTGCACGAGTCTTAATTCTCTGATGATTAGCGTGATGAGCGATGTCGAACTAATGGCTATGATGCTATGAAAGAACTTTAACTATGGATTGAAATGCAGCAGTACAGGGGGAGAAGACCATATGAGGCCCGCTCACGGCATTGGAATACCACCAAAAATAATCCTCCTCTCATAAACTCATCATCAAAAAAAGTAGCTTCCATAATATTTCGTTATCAGAGAAACTGAGCAGGCAATACATTATACATGGGTAGTCTGCCCCCCCAAACACAAAAAAAATGTGGCTAGCTTGACACTTTACTGGCCTTAGTAACATGCATGTTCGATGCATGGCCGCCAACACATTATATATAGAAACCAGTTACAGAGCTAAGTCTAAAGCTTAACTCACCCTACTAATCTCATCTGAACCGTCCAGATCCAGATCCAGATCGTCCAGATTTGATTTTTCTTAAAATAATAATTTTTAAGTAAAAAATTATTTTTTAAAAAATAGAAGTTGAAAAATTGCTTTTATTTTTTATTCTACGTCTACCGGAATAATTTTTTAGAAAAATATAGATTTTTATAAAATTAAATCTAGACCCTCCAAATCAAATCTGGATGGTCCAAATCAAATTAGTAAGGTGAGTTAAGCTTTATACTTATCACTATAACTGGTTCCTTATGTATATGGGTAAAGGTGCAAAAGTAAGTTGTTAGGAGGAAGTAAATGTTTTTAATTAATTCGGATTAATGGCACCGATTGTTAATGGGCCCAAAGCGTCTATTAAAAAAATCCTGACACATAAGCATGTTTTGGAAAAAAGGGGGTCCAAGCAAGCAACTGACATGGGCGATTTTGTATTTGCTGCTGAACAGTTGAAGACTGTTTCATCTCGCAAAATACATGGTTATTTAATTTAGACCGATCCTATTGGGTCAACCCAAAACCTGATGACCCGGTTATGTAACCGCTTTGATACATGTATGACTTAAAGTCATAGCAATCCAGAGTGACCTGTTGCAACTTTGGAGCTCAGTCAATCCGGTAGGTAGGTTGCTAGGCTGATTTGATTGCCATTTTTTAAAGAAAAATTGACATTTAAAATGACGTTGTTTGCAATTTTTTTTTATTTTTAATAATCATTTTCGTATTGATGACTATTAGTTTAGTGTTTATAAGATTGTAGGTGAGAATATTTTGTTATTGTTTATCTGTTTTGATATTTTTTCTATAAAAAATATGTAGTTATTACTGTCTATGATATCAATAGATGCTAAATTGATATTGTGAATGCTGGATAAATAAATGATTATTTTATTGACAATTCTAAACGTTGAATTGATAATTCCTATTTGGATGTTGGATGAGTAATTAAGAAATTTAAACTATTTTAAAATTTTTTATTGCTCATTAGTTTGACCTTGAGCTAATTCCAAGCTAATCCACTGACCTTGGCCCTACTGTCTCGACTAGTGTGAAGGCCAGTCCAATTTTAATAACCTTGGCAAAATGACGGCCAATAGACACTCGTAAGTCATTCTAAACCCCACAAAACCATATTTCAATTTTTAATATAAGACCTAATTAACTAATTTTGAGTATTTTAATAATAATAGTTGAGTTAGTTAACATGATATGTTTTGTCTAAAACATTATAATCATCTTCTTTAACTTGCTCCCTCCCTCAATCTCCTACTTAATTATTGCTGAGGCTGGAATATCGATAGAATTTTACATTTAATACCAACATTAACTTCTTAGTTAAATCATATTTTAAGGACACAAGGGATTATAATCAATCAATTATTCTATTTTTTTTAGGAGAACAAAGTTCTTAAAATTAATCCTCATCATTAATCTCAGACGTTATTGCAGAGGATTTTACCAAGTGAAGAGGGAGTTATTCTTCTTCTGCTCCTTATTGGTAAATATACATTAAAATTTAAGTATAATTAAGGTCGTGCGATCTGGTGAGTGTATTCTCATGATTTTAAGGGAAATTATGATCATTTATGTTGTCACGTGGGACTTTTTTTTAACCTCAAAGTTCTGTGGGACTTGATAGTAATTTTTTTTTAAAAAAAATAAATCTTTATGAAGGATTTTTTCTCATAAGCTGTATTCATCATTGGTTATCAATGATGATAAGGGTTTTCCTGGAGTTTTGAAACAAGTATTGCTATATTGAAACATCAATTAATTTGTCTTGTGATGTTGAAAGAGCTTTGTATACTTTGGTTTTGCAGGGAATTAAGTGTGAGGTTGATGCTTTTACTCTCATCAGGAGAAGATTTATTACTTGATGCGAGCGAGCTAGCTGCTTGGTGCTTATCCCCATATAATGCAAAAAAGGGGACAACCAAGAAAACTGAACAATAATCTAAAAGCTTGATAACTAGTAAGTGACTCCATTTACTTAATCCAACATTTAATTCTCTCTTATATCACCTCCTTTGCCTTAATTAGATGTGCTGCATTTTATTGGCCATGCATATGTATTAACCAAAAATAATAACCATAATAAAATGCATCACTTATATATATATATATATATATTAAAATCACTGTTCCAAGAAAAAATTGTGATGCCAAGGACATTTTTAACAAACATATCTTTTTAGTTACAAGAATAAATATTTTCCATGAAAACCACGGCTAAATGAATAAATAAATGTTATTGAATCATAAACTTCTATTGAATTTAACGATACATATAAGTATTTTATAATATTGTTATAATTAAGTTATTAATATATATTTTTTTATCATTCAAAAAGTCAACTGACTCTTATATTAACTAATGGAAAAATATTAATTTATTCAATATCATAATTTTAGTTAGTTATGATTTAAGGTGTAAAAATATTTATAAACTTTTATCGAACTGTTAAATAGTGTGGGCTCCACCATAAAGGTAACAACATTAGATTATATTGAACGGTTTTAACATCTTTAACATCCATTCTGAATATTCATAGCTATTTTTACACATTTAAAAAATGTTTGATAATGACCGCGCTTTTAATAAGAGTTTTTCCCTCGGAATTTTTAGGCTTTAGCCCCGTAGTTATACTGTTTCGCTGGAAGAAATATTGGCTGCTAGTAACTGCACTGGCAGGTGAATTCAAGCAGGCAATTTGCTTTAAAAGAAAAAAACAAAGAAAAAGAAAGGACAAAACAGTGTGATCATTGTCTGCTAATGAATAACTTCTAATTTCTTAAAAAGAAAACAATTGTAAGGAAAAACGTGAACGAGGAATATGTTAAAAAGAAATGATTCTATCAAACTTCTTTGTTTATGCCATAGATTCTATCAAACTTATTTGATATTTCATGGAGTAACAACATTATTTTATGAACCGTTTCTGGCCAGGAGCTTTCATCAATGGTTGTGCCATAATTTCCGGGGGAGTAGCTATGTTGGGGACACCTCTTCCGACTTTTGGGCTTATGGAATTAAAGTCCAAACTTGCAGGAGAATACACCACGCTGGCTGACACGCACAAAGCGCTGAGCAATGGATTGGAGTGGCTGCTTGCTTTACGAAGGGACAAAGACCAGGAAGTTTCGAGCAAAATCCTGGAAGACACGATGACGACTGAAGTTTACCGAACTTGGACGGAGCGTGTATCAAAGGTTGCGGAAGAGGTGGCTTCCTTGAATGAAAAATATGAGAACAAAAGGAAAAGCAAATGTCTTCTTTGGGACAATGGTCTTAAAAGGGAGATCAAAATTGCATTGACGGAAGTACTGGAACTCGTTAAAAATTGTCCAGAGAAGATTCTAGCCGAGTATAAGCAGCCAGAGCGGGTCATAAAGGAGATTGGTGTTCCATCAATTGCGGAGTATCCGACTCTTGACAGAGCTTTTCAAGAAATTCTGGATCTGCTGCGACAGGGTAGTAACAATGGAGTCAAATGCGTGGCACTTCATGGACAAAGAGGGGTGGGCAAAACAACAATAATGCAAAACTTAAATAACCACTTCTATTATAAGGATAGCGTTCGCTTTGAAATGGTGATTTTCATCAGAGTGGCGGCTCATGAGCAGACCTATGAACGCACTGAAGGCCTCCATATCCTGCAGCAAATTGCACAGCGAATAAAGGTGGATGAACAAGGTGATGAATCCCAACTTGCTAGAAGAATACAGACGGTGCTGGAGCACAAAATATACTTGCTGATTTTAGATGGTGTCAGGTACCAACTCGCACTTGAAGGGATTTGGGGAAAGTTGGACATTTCAAAACACAAAAGAGGTAGTAAGGTGGTAATAACCACTCATTATCCTCTCCCTTTGAAGGCAAGATGTGTAGACAGGGCAGTCGAGCTCAAACCGTTGTCCACTGATGAAGAGTGGAGGATGTTTAGGGACATTGCTGGTGACAATCTTTCACTAGACATACCAAACGCTAGCATGGTATGTAAGAGGTTCTGCCTTGGCCTTCCCATGCTTATATGTCCCATTGCAAGCTCTTTTAAATATGAAGAGCCGTGCATTAATTGGCAGAGAGCTTTGAGTGAATATACATCTTGGGCTGAAGTTGAAGGTTTAGAAGAGATATACTCAAACTTGAAAATTTCTTATCAACGGTTGAAGGGCCAAAGTGAAAAAAAATGCTTTCTTTATGCTTCACTATATCCTGCAAACACCAGGATATACACACGTTACTTTGTGGAGTGTTGTAAAGTTCAGGGCTTTCTTGGTGATGATGATGCAACTCCCAAGTACAGTGAAATGCGCTGGAAAGCTATTCATGAAATATTGACCAACCTTGTTAATGTGGCACTGTTGGAGGAAGGGGAACAGATGAGGTATGTCAAAATGAATGATCTCTGCAGGGGATTTGCTTTGCATATATCCAAAGATTCAAATTCAGAATGTAAAATCTATGTTGATAATGAAAAACATGAGGAACCCTCTAGATCAGAATCGTGGCGAAATGCTAGATGGGTTTCCATGGTTGGCAGTGAAAGAGATTATCTACCATCAGGACAAAATTTTGGGAGCCTTGAGACACTATTGCTACAAAAGAATCTAAAGTTAGTTCATATCCCAAAAGATTGTTTTGATAGCATGGAAAATCTTCTTGTGTTAAATTTATATGGTACCAAAATAAGAAAGTTACCTGATTTATCAGGATTAACTCGTCTCAAAGTGCTTTATCTAAATGGTTGTTCAGACTTACAAATAGATTTATCTCAAATTCAACTACTTAAACATCTTGAGGTATTAGATATTCGAGGTACTAGAGCAAATTTCATGCCGCATTTGATAAATTTGCAGTGCCTAAGAATCTCATACACTCCGAAAGGTAATTATGATGGAATTTCAGAGCTTCACAATTTAGAAGAATTGACTATTGCCATTAAAGAGCAATTCTATCAGCAATGGAATGATGTTGATGGTGTTCATATTATACAAAAAGTCAATTCTTTGAAAAATTTCACTGCATTGACATTGAAGCTTCCAATGAACTCCGCACAGAGGGGCCATAGAGCAGTGGACCAAGGGGACTCACCTCAGCCAGGTATACAGGGCCCAACAAGGAGCTCGAGAAAAATGTCGCAATCAACATCTCAGGAGCTGTTCCCGGAGGCCTCCGTGGCTGAGCTAACAGCGGTGGAGTCACATTTTATGGCTTCTTCGGTGAAGGCACGTGCTGTTTCCTCGGTGGGTTCACCTGTTGTTTCTCCGGTAAGGTCAACTGTTGCTTCTCCGGTGGGGTCAGTGGACCAAGGGGACTCACCTCAGCCCGATATACAGGACCCAACAAGGAGCATGAGGAAAATTTCGCAATTAACATCTGAGAAACCGTTCCCGCAGGCCTCCATGGCTGAGATAACGACGGTGGAGTCACATATTATGGTTTCTTCGGTGGAGGCACCTGCTGTTTCCACGGTGGGGTCACATGTTTCCTCTGCGATGGGGGCACCCATTGTGCATCATGTGGTTAAGAAATTAAGGTCCGCAGTTGGAATCCCCAGCAATTCGTTGAAAGACATACACAGCGCGCTAAACGATGGGGTAGAGTGGCTACTTGCTTCACAAAGGGACAAAGACAGGGAAGCTTCGAGGTATATGGATGAAGACACGAGCAATGTTTACAGGGTTTGGACGAAGAGTGTATCACAGATTGGGCGAGAGGTGGCTTCCTTGAATAGCAAATATGAAGAAGCAATGGGAAAGAAGTGGAAGATTTGGAAAAGACGACGTCTTAAGAAGAAGACCAAAAGGGAACTGAAGGAAGTAGTCGAACTTCTAGAAAAATGTCCAGAGGAGATTCTAGCGGATAATCTGCCAGAGCGGGTCATAAAGGGGACTGGTGTTCCATCAATTGAGGAGTATCCGACTCTTAAGAAAGCCTTGCAAGACATTCAGGCTCTGCTACGAGGCAATGATGGAGTAAAATGTGTGGCACTCGAGGGACAAGAAGGGTTGGGGAGCACCATAATAATGCAGCACTTGAACGACCACTTTTGTGACAATGAGGAGTTCGAACTGGTGATTTTCATCAAAGTGGGGCCTGATGAGAGGACTGACATTCAGATCCTGCAGAAAATAGCAGACCGAGTGAAGGTGGATAAGGGAGGTGATGAACATGAAATCAGTGGAAGAATACAGAGAGTGCTCAAGGACAAAAGATATTTACTGATTTTAGATGGCATAAAAAACCCACCCGATGGCATTTGGGAGAAGCTGGATATTTCAAAAGACGAAAGAGATAGTAAGGTGGTAATAGCCACTCATTATCTTCTTGCTTCGACTTCCAAATATGTTCACAAGCAAGTCCAGCTCAAACCGTTGTCCCCTCATGAAGCATGGAACATGTTTGGACGCATCGTTGGTGACAAAACTGCTCAACTCGTACGTAACATGTATCCATATATGCTAATACATATTCTGCCCCCATTAATCTTGAAACATCTCATATCTCCTTATTAATGCATCATTATGCTTTGATTTCTCAAGGCCTCGCCACGGGAAGGGGACACGTCATCATCAAAGTCCACCACCACTATCAGCAAACTGGTGAGTAACAATATATATATATACACACACGAGACATGTAACGGAATTTAAAGCAGCCACTAAAATAAAATGTGGCTGTTTTTCATTTTAGTCTCAGAACAACATTTGATTTCTTGAGCATCATTAATGTTCGCAGTTATTTAACATTTGAAATACTATCATATGCATGTTCTCTTAAACAATACTATATATATATATATATATGGTTTTTAACTTAAAAGCTAATTGACTTTTGTTAAGGAGATTAAAGAAATTAAAACACTACTTAAAATTATTTATATTTATCATTTTTTTCAAATTAATTTGTTTCACTTATAAACTAATATATAAATTAAATATATACATAAATAAATATTTTTAAGTAGGATACCTAAATTTATTAATTTCTCCAAAAAGGTTAGTTACTCTTATATTAAGGACTTAATTTAATACTCAATATGTATGTAAGCTTTTGAGATTCACAAGTGCAGTCCGTGTGGTTTTTATGCAAATTTCTTAAATTCTATAATTCAATTTAAAAATTGACTCCATTTTTACAAGTCTTTTTTTTTTAAATTTCACTGCTTTTACTAATTTTTGTCTAAAAAAAAAAAGATTTGCACGACTTTCACCATTCTGCGTTGTTTCAGAAGGCCTTCTCGTCTCAAATTTGTAAATCAAACTATGAAATGCACAATTATAGCCATTGGTTTTTTCAAAAGGCCCCTCAGACTTCATTTTTCATTTTATGATGATTTACAAGTCCTCCTTTAAAATATGAGTCAAATTATGAAATTTACAACTAATCCTATATATTTCTCACAAGCCTCTTTCAAAATTTTCTAGTGATGAATTTTTTTTTTTAAGGTTGGAAGAATTTTTACCGTACAGATAACTTGCAGGATTCCAAGAATTGGTCTAACAAAATATAATTTCAATTGTTTTTGTAAAAGTGATGACTGATTATACACATAATGAGGCCTCCCTTAAGCTGCTGTTTCATCATTTCATTCTCATTCTGAACTTCGGTCGCTTATTATCGAACCTAGATTCTAGATAACAGAAGTTTAAAGTGATGACATTTCATGCAAAGTTAAAATGTTTTTGCTGTCGTTGTTGTTGATGGTATCTTCCTTAAACAATCTTTTCTTCTTCCTTTTTTCTGTCCCTTGAAAAAAAAAAACAAACAGGATCAGCTGGTGCAATATATGTTAAGCTTGAAGGGGATATGGAGTTTTTTACACCTCATCTTGAGCTACCCCATCAGAATTGGGCATGAAGAATTTCTGAAGCACTGGATCAACGATGTCTATCAGCTTTGTTTCGCAGATGATGATGATGATGCAGGGATTGACAGTTTGAGGAGAAGGGTTGAATATCTTCTCTCTGAAAGTCCACTGAGATATGTACAAAGCCTTATACCAAAAGAGATATTAAATTGTGGTAGCGTCAGCACGGAGAAACCTTCCGAATATGTGCCCCCCCAACCTATTCTTCTCTTGGCTGCTCATCTTGCCGTCCACCAAGTCACTCAAACTTTAACTTCTGACACTATACCCTACAGTCAGTTGCCACTTAAGAAGATTCGAAGCATTTGCTTTTCAACCAGAAATGATGCGGAGAAACGAACTGTTGTGGAAAACATACAAGCAAATTCTCAAATTCGTGCTGCATTTGGTCATGTCCAAATCATTGATCTTAACCAGATTCATGATCAGACCCAAAGAGAGCTAGAGCTCTTAAGTCTTGAATCAAGGCTGGAGCAGACTGCCAAGAATGATAGAAGAAGCAGGCATTTAGTACTTGTGGTGGATGGGGATAGTGACAATAAACTAGACCCCCAGAATTTGGGTTTACCCATTACAAGGGATTCTGGACATGCCGTGGTGTTTATAACAACACTATCATCAGCACAGGAAAATGATGAATTGAGCCAGAAAGCGGATCTAACAATCAAGACACAGGATCATTTGTTGCCTTGGGAGGTCTTCTGCAAGATTGTTGGTAGTGAGCTTCTACATTCAAATATTGACATCCAAGAAATTGCAGTGAAAATTTTGAAGAAATGTGGGGGTCATCTTCTTGCCGTTGTTCTCATGGCAAAGTCACTGAAACATAAGACAGATGTTCAAATCTGGGAACTTGCATTGGAAAAGCTGAGTTATGGTGATCGTGAAGCAATAGTGAATGCACTCTTCCTCATCTGGGCAAATGTAAGTTCTGAAAGAGAAAAGATTCGTCTTGTAAAGTGTTTAAAGGTCTTCCAATTCAAAGATTTGATGATGAGTGATGATCAATTGTTTGCTCGCTGGTTTTCTCAACAGTTAGTAAACTCGGAAGAAGAAGCAAAAAGTATCCTGCAAAATTTAGTGGTATGTTCTGTCTTGCTGCTATTTGAAGGCCCCCTAGGGCGGTACGTCCTGTTGCCCGAGGATATTAAAATTATCTTGCACGCATTGGGCGAGGAATTTCCTGAGAACACGAGGGAAGAAGCATGGGAATCAACAATTTCAGACCTCCAAGTTTTAAACTTATCCTACGCTGACATGCAAAATTTATATGCCATAAGTACCCTACCTCAACTTAAAGAATTGAATCTGGAAGGTTGTGGGCTGGAAACACTGCCAGAAGCAATATTTAAACTCCAAAAGCTTGAAACTTTGTCTTTAGCGCATTGTTCACATTTGCGGGAACTCTCATCACAGATTGATAAACTTGAGAATCTTAAAGAATTGAGGTTGGCAAGGTGTGAGCAATTGAAGATACTTCCAGAAGCAATATTTAAACTCCAAAAGCTTGAAACTTTGTGTTTAGAACATTGTTCGCAGTTGCAGGAACTCTCACCGCAGATTGCTGGACTTGAGAATCTTAAAGAGTTGACGCTGACAGGGTGTGAGCAATTGAAGACACTGCCAGAAGCAATATTGAAACTCCAAAAGCTTGAAACTTTGTGTTTAGAACATTGTTCACAGTTGCAGGAACTCTCACCGCAGATTGCTAAACTTGAGAATCTTAAAGAGTTGAGGTTGGCAGGGTGCAAGAAATTAAAAACACTACCAGGAGCAATATTTAAACTCCAAAAGCTTGAAACTTTATCTTTAGAACATTGTTTGCACTTGCAGGAACTCTCTCTGCAGGTTGCTAAACTTGAGAATCTTAAAGAGTTGAGGTTGGCAGGGTGCATGCAATTGAAGACACTGCCACAGGAAATTTGGGAACTCCCGAATCTTCAGACACTTAGTCTTGCAGGCACTTCAATTTTTCCAACAAGCGAGAACCAAGAGTTGATCAATGCAGATGATTTCTTGACTCTCTCTTCTTCTGGACATCATAAGCATAGTGGCCATGGTAAGAAAGACATTCCCTCTTCTAGCTCAGCGATTATTCAAAATGGTTTTACATTAAAACTCAGAGTCGATGAAGAATTTATGAAGTTCGAGCAACTATGTCAAAAAATTATGGGACTTCAAATTCATAACCTCGAGATATGTGATCTTTCTGGCACTAACATTAGAGATCCTCCAAAGGTCTTAAATTTCCCCAAACTAAAAAGTTTATTTTTGGGGAACAACCTTAATTTGATCGAAATTCCATCCTCATTTTTTGATCATGTGCCTCTACTCAACATCCTCAACTTATCAGGCACTAGTATACATGAACTTCCAAGCTCAATTTTCAATCTGCAGGAGCTTAAAGAATTTTATCTTAAAGATTGTGAGCTTCTAAGAGAGCTTCCACAAGAGATTAGCCGACTTAGAAATCTCATGACACTTGATCTTGATGGCACTTTGATCAGTCATTTGCCAAAGGACATTCAATGGTTAAACAATTTGGAAAGCTTATCTCTCTCTTTCTATAATGAGAGCAATCACGGTTCCAGCTTTGAAGTGATTCCTCTTGGTGTTCTATCTCAACTCACTAATTTGAAAGTTTTAAGGATTAGTGTTAACCCAGACAATGAATGGTGGTTCCAGAACTTTGAACACATTCTTGCAGAAATCAATGGATTAAAGATGTTGCAAGCATTGGATATATATATCCCAAGAGTTAATTTCTTGAATCCCATAGAAAGGGGTCTGTCTAATTTCAGATTCATCATTGGCCATCACAAGCCGAGAATAATCGCACGTGTACCACCTACTATTGGGGTGATGTTTAAAGAAAGTGATCGTAGCTTGAAATTTGTAAATGGTGAAGATTTTCCTAATGAAGTGAAGTCCATTCTCTCTAAAGCCTGGGCCTTTTTCTTGGACCGCCACATGAAGATCAACAATCTCACTGAATTTGGGTTGAAGAACCTAAAGCAGCTGCAATTATGCATTTTGGCAGAATGTAATGAAATGCAGAGCATTATAGATGTGGATGAACATGAAGCAGACTCTGGCCTGAATGAATCTTTTTGCATGCAGTTCTTGACCATATTCTACATGAAAAATATGAGAAGCATCATTAACAGGCCAATTTTTTATGAACTCAAGTTGTTAGCATTGCACACTTGCCCTGAGCTAACCACCATATTCACCATGGATTCCCTGCACAGTCTTGTCAACTTAGAAGAGCTCATAGTTGAAGACTGCCCCAAAGTAAGTAGCATCATAAGTTGTCCATCCTCCTCCGAACGAAGAACTGACTTTTTCCTCCCAAGATTGAGAAAGCTGTCACTTCTCTTTGTACCTGAATTGGCTAGCATTTCAAACGGAGTGTACATTGGGAGAAATTTAGAGCAAATAGGAATTTATAACTGTCCAAAGCTCCTAAGTCTTTCGCCTGCTGAATTGTCCGGCGAAAAGCTAAAGGTGATCAGAGGAGAAACTAAATGGGGGAAAGACCTTAAATGGAGTGAAGCAGAGTGGGGACAGGAAGATTCCCTTCATAAATTCAATCAAATCTTTTCTCCAATTGATGAGGACCATGGCAACTTCACTCAATTGACTGCATATGAGCTGATGACATCTTTCAATAGAGAAAATGATTCAGGTGACATGCTACTCCTTATCTTTGGCACTAAAATTTATTTCTCTTGATTACAAGATTCCCCCTCAACTCATGCTCATGTATCGTAGGAATATGTTTTTATCTGCTCTCAAATATATATTGGCCATGAAAATATGTTCAGTTTTAGATTCCTCACAACATTTTTAAAATTAAATTATGAAGTTTTGATTACCTTTTGAATACATTTTTAAGAGCTCAAGTTGTTAATTTTTTTCCATCTTAAAAGTTGACATCACATGTTGATTTCTCATTTTCATTAGTAACAATATCATTATTTCAAATTTATTAGTAACCTTCTTAAACTTATGACTTTCAAGACCAATTTAGGTCTTAAAAAACAGATCATAGCTCACAACAAATTAACTTTGTTGCAAGTATCGTAACAAGAAAGTGCATAATGCGACCCGCAAACCAAACCCTGCTTTTTGAAAAAGTGAAGAGAATTTTGCGGAATTGCCTGATCTTGGAGTTACATATATAACAAATGTTCATACATGTATTGATGCTGTCAAAGTTCAAAATATATGCTAAGAAATTAGAGGTTTTTCGCTTTAAGCCAGAAAGCTTTTGTGTTGACACATTTAACAAATTCTTGTATTATTTTGTTTTCTCAGAATGATCTGGTTGGGAATAGAAAGCCTGATTCTTGCCTGCCTCCGGGGATTCAACAGAAGTCATTACTTCACTTTGGTCAAGTTTAATAAAACTGTTGTATTATTATATTATTGTTGGTTTGTCTGTTGTGTGCTTTGAACTGTTTCTTTTGGTCTTTGTGTTTGGGAGTTAATTAATTGTTCCTGTTTCCAAAGCTTGAATTACTATGAATTGCCCTTTGTGTTGTTATGTGTTAACAGACAGAGATGCTTGTTTGTTCTTGTATACGAGTTCATACTATATTGAGCCTCTGTTCATTGTTTTTCTTTTTTGTGTCCATTTTATACTTAATTCCTTCATATATAGGTTTTCCTCAACATCATAAGGTAATAAATGCAGCAAATAAGTAGATGACATATTGCCTTTTTTATCATAGATTTTGTATGCATGTGTAGTCCGCTTCAATCAGGTATTGGCCTAAGAATTAGAAACTCGTTTTGAAGCTTCAGCCAGCAAATGAAACATATGACTATAGTGTTGAGCCTGAAACTAGTTCTTTTTTCCAATTTGTAGATGCCTATATTTCTGAACTCAGTTCATGCATGTTAATAGTATCAATTACTGCTCTGCTTCCAAATATGAGTTCTTATTCGCAGAATTACTTGATCTTGGAGTTACATATCTAATAAATGTCCATACCAGTAATGAAGTTGTCAAAGTTCTGTATATAAGCCAAGATTTTTAGCTTTAAGTGAGAAAGTTAATATGATGACACATCTAACAAATTCTTGTATCATTTTAAGTTCCTCTGAATTATCTGATTGGAAGTAGATGGCATGATTCTTGCCAGCGTCTGGGGATTCAAGAGAAGATTACTTCAATTTCTTAGACTTGCCATAAAACTGCTATGTTGATGTTTTGTGTGCTTTGAATTGTTTCCTTTGGTCTTTGTGTGTTTGAGACTTGATCTATTTTTCCTATTTTAAAAGCTTGAATCACTCTACTTTCTTTCTCAATGGGAATGGATCTTCCCATGTGTATGGGATTGTCTTTATATATTTTTTGGCCATTCAACGTATCATTCTTAATTCCTTCATATATATATATATATAACTTGAAGATTAAGCTTTGCATATTATTACCAGGATGTATCTAAAACTATTTGGAGAGTTCCATTATCCATTTTTAACATTTCAAACGTGATTTTGATCTCACATTGATTGAAGTCAAAGACACGTACAGAGAACTACATATATATATAGATATATAACCATGTCAACTGCGGTGAACTAAACCAATGCATGTAGTAGAGAGTTTCATCACTGCATAACCAAGTGGGTGGATACAACAAAAGGAGGTTTAGTTTTTCGTAATGTGACAAACCAAGATTCGAATCTTCTGTAGGAAAGGTGCCTACATTTAGTATCCGAAAATGCCTCGAATAGAATTACCTCTAGTCAAAATATATGAAGATACATATGCTTAGGCCCAAAAAAAAAAAAAGTTTCTCAAGTCTCAACTGCTTCATTGGATTGCAAATAAGAATAATTAAACAGTTTCACCCTACTTTCTATAAAAGTTAACTAAGTTTTGGCATCTAAACTCTAAAGTGGATGAATGATTCAGTTAACTAGTTCATCTCCTAACTATAAACCAAATCTGGAAGGATCTAAGATGAAGTAAAGGAAAGGGAGAAAATTACGTTGACTCAAAAGAACTAACCATGATTTAAAGCAAATTAATGATAGTATTTTGAGACTTTACAACACTATTATTTTAAAGGCATAACTCAACATGCAAGTCACCAATACGATTAAATATTAAATATAATGGAAGGAGTTAATCTTTTATAAAGTGATAAAACAAAATTTGAATTCCTGTTAAAAGATATAATTATACTTACAAAAAAAGGTAAGTCTTGCAATTCAAGATCATGTATATTGCCAATCTTCCATCACTAAAAAATTCTGAGAATTCATGTAATAATAAAACCATCACGTATTGACATAGTATACATAATTACATATATCAGCCATTAAATGATGAACAAAAAGAGGGTATTTATATTATTGTCACCAAATAGGCCTTTGAAAATAAGTGGGGAAAAACATATGGGCAGCTCATGAAAACCGGTCTACAAATAAAAGATTTTAAGAAGGGGGGTGGGGGGGAGAAGCTAACTTATTTATTAGGTGAAAGAATTTATTTTTAGTTTATATTTAAAAATTTCAGATTATATATTTTTTTTGGTGTTACAAGATTATATTTTTGTATTTTAGGTTAGGTTAATTTTTAAGAAACTTTTATTAAAATTTAATATTTATCTTTTAAATTTATTTGGTTATTTTTATACCGTAAATATCTAAATTTAACAATAATAATTTTCCCCATGAAAACTGAGCACAATTATGTTTTGTTGAATGTGAAAAAAATAATCAAAACTACTCTATTTTATTTAATTTTTTTTTTTACTTTGTATACACAAACCCCCTTAAATTCTTTTAATTATCATTAAGAAATATTTAGGTTAGGTTATTATTTAAGAAACTTTGATTAAATTTAAATATTGATTTTTTAAAACTTATTTGGTTATTTTTTATAATATCGGATCCGGAAGGAAGAAGGTCGTTTCTTTTCGTTCCGAAACTTTTTTTTCTCTTGGTACTAAAATGTCCATTAACGTTCTAAATATCCCTATTTTACCCCTCTCCCTATTTAATCACACCCTCACACCCTTCACGTTACACCCGGCACCAGCAGCAGCATCCATCGAGCGAAGGGGGAAGCTGCGACAACCAGTTATCGTCGACGTCATAGCCGGTTGGTAATAGATCTATAGATTTCTCGCTTCGGTCCTTGGTTTTTCTTCTTCTAACCATAGGCTTCTTGATTTCGGTGACCTCCAGAGTTGTTCTTGTTGAAATCTCTAGTCGAGCTGCTTGTTTATTTTTCTCTGCTTCATTTTCGTGCACAAAGGTTGGGATAGCTGTTGAAACCTTCAGATTTTTCCAGTTTTGTTTTGCAATTTTTTTGCTTGAAACCGTGGGTGAATTGTTTATACGAGGTTAATAGTTGTTAAGATGTTGGGATTTTTATTATTTTGATCGATTATCGTCCACTTTGCAAAGATGGGACCAGGTTTGACTGTAAGTCAGCATGCTGTGGTTCGGGGCTCTTCGACTGTTCCGCGGGAAGGTCATTCTATGAAAGCAAACAAGCTCCAAGTCTGTTAACACTTGTATTTGATAATATTTTGTGTCTTGCCTTGGATTACTTCTTGTTTTCTTTTTTGACGGGTTGTTTTGTCTCGAGCACACTAGAGCTTAAACCCAGTATTGTAAGCGGGCTCCTTCGGCTTCGTTCTTGAAGTGTTTTAGTTCTCTCATTTTTATCTCTTAATTATGGTTATGCTAGTGCTTTTATCAAATTAAGAGAGCAATCAATATCTGATTCACCTTCCCTTTCATGCTTGTAAATCTTGGTGTGAGGTTTGTTTTGTTTTGTGATCTACGTTGTGAGATTTATTTTTTTTTTTTGCATGATCTTAAATATTAATGTAACCTTTAAACAAGAGATTATGGTGTTTAACTAGTTTCTCTTTTCCCATTTTCAATGTGAGGTTTCATCGAGGCTGTGCTGATTTGTATTGAGTTGAGAAAAATGATAATGATGACAAAGCTCTACTGTTAAGTATTTAATACGGTTACATCATTCTCAAGAGTCATAGTTTGATATTTCTGGTTAAATTATTACAACACATTGCCGGATAAACCAAATCCTTGGTAATTATGCTATTAAATTTTGTTCGTGTGGTCTCCCTCCCAATCTCATCTCTGGAAAGAAAATAGATATGATGATTTTCAATCCGTTGTTTTGATTCAATCCAAAAATGCAGATAAATATTTTTCTGAACTAAACTTCAAAAATAATGTTAATGAGAAGAAGCTTTTTTTCCCTTTATTTCACGGTATGTTGTATAATACTAAATTCCGTGGCTAATTCCGTCGGAAATCCGTCAGAAAAATTTCCGTGGCAAAATTTGCCACGGAATTAGCCACGGAAAAAATATTCTGTGGCAATTTCCGACGGAAATTTTCCGTGGCAAAATTAGCTACAGAATTAGCCACGGAAAAATATTCCGTGGCAATTTCCGACGGAAATTCCGTCGGAAATATTCCGTGGCAAATTTAATTATTAATTAATTATTAATTATAATAATTATAATTTTATTAATTTCAATTTTAAATTTGTTATTTATTATTCTTATTTTTTTATTATTTAATATTAAATCTTAATTAATATATTAATTAAAATCAATATTAAATATGAAAATATTAGAAATAATATTTATTTTATTTGTAATAATTTTATATTAAAATTAATATTGTTTAAAATAATAAAAATTATGAAATTAATAATCATATAAATATTATATATAAATAAGTTATTATGCAGTATAATATAATATATATTTAAATATGCGTTTAGAAGATACAAGGTTCTCGCAGCTCAACTGGCAAGGGATCACACGCATGCACAGGAGGTCGGGGGTTCGAATCCTGGAGGAGGCAAAATTGAGAATTTATCATGTGGCGACACGTGGCGGCTACAGGAGGTGACACGTGATAGGGGCTTAGCTTGAGGTGGCGGCTGACGGAGGTGCCACGTGGCATGGGCCCGGGTGAGGTGGCTGCTTCCAGAGATGCCACGTGGCATTTTCCGTGGCTAATTTCATTTTTTTTTGTAGTGTACATTCATTTATTGCATTATTTAATAGTTTGGTCTGCATTTTTTTTCTTTTTTACCAACTAGTTTGGTCTGCAATTAAACGGTCAAAATGATCGTCGCCATTAACCCTATTTAAAAGAAAGATTTTTTTAACTTAAATTGAGAGCATGTGTCCTAATCAAAGGCTAATCATAGTATTCAATCAAATATGAAATGGCTATTGCGATTATTCACATAGACAAAAATATTAGGGGCAAAAACAGAAAGTACAGATTCGAGTTGCCTATGACTAAGACTGGTTGGTTTTATGCCCACTTAGAGCTGGTAATGCAGGGCGGGTTCAAAATACCCGCTTACATATGGGTTAGGAAAATCCCAACTCAGCCTGCCAGCCCACCATTTTTTTTTAAATTTTTAATTTTTTTATATTTTGCTTACTCATAATATTTTTTTAACTTACGTTTAAAATATCTTTTTTATTTGTTTCAATACCTCAAATAAATTTTTTTCATAAATTTAATTAATAAAAATACATCATAACTTGAACATAAAAAATCTAATTCAGATTTTATATAATACAATTTAAAGATATATAATACACTTTATAAGATTGGAATTAAATTAAATATAAACTAATTAAATTATCAATAGATATATAATATTAATTAGGTTTACATTATGATTAGATGTTATCCACATATCTTTTATAAAACAATTTTAATTTTTTAAAAATTAAAAAAAAAAAAAAGGTTGGCGTGTTTGGCGGGTTAACCCGCTGGTTGAGCCCGCGGCGGGGCGGGTTCAAAACACCCGCTTACATATGGGTTGGGATTTTCCCAACCCAACCCGCCACAGGTTGGTGGGTTGACGGGCCCAACCCGCGTATTGGGTCTATATTAACGGCTCTATGCCCACCTATACATAATTGATTTATCTAAGGTATGCTTACTAAAATTCATCAATACATGTAAACCCCCCCCCCCTCCCAAATTATTATTTCTTACCGAGAACAGATGTTGATCTTTATATCCTCCGAATTAAAATCTTTGCTTCCTTTTCAAAATAACTTCCTGTGGTAAACATTAAAACAAATATGAATTTTCTGACATTGTGCAACATATGCTATCATTTAAAAGCATAACAAAACATACAAGTCTTCTACACATTTAGTAGAGACTATTACAAGCAAAAAGAAAACATTTGAATCAAATATCACACTAGAACAAACAAGTCTTTTACTTTTGACACCAAAATTGATCATTACGAGTATGAGAAGCACTAAGCAAATATTAAATAAAAGTTGAAAATGCATAATTTAAATCGCTTGTGAACCTCATGATGAATCCAACCCCCAAATTACTTCAGAATGGGGATCGAAGTTATATTTCTTGACTCAGCAAATTGATGAATCTGTTGAGCAACGTTACTACATTGCTGTCGGAATTGATTTTCAACTTCATTAATGAGCAATTTTTCTAAATTGGGAAGCATTGGAATCATAGGATAATCAACACTTGGAGTGTATGAGATTCTTAGGCACCTTAAATGTTTCAAGTTTGGCACAAAATTTACTCGAGTACCCCGAATATCAAATACTTCAAGATGCTGAATGTCACACCCTAAATTTAGAGGTGATTGGCACAGGCTATGAGAGGTCTCACACTCCGTAAGCCTGTAAGTTAAAGACGTATGCTATTTATCAAAGTTCAAAATGACACAATATATACACCTTCTTTTCTCAAGATTATGACATAAAAGTACACCATGCTTGTTTTATCAACATATCAGGACTCCTGTAGAAATTTCGGTAGTCTCCTCTATATGACAGACCTTCCGAAAGTTCTACATTGGGTGAAAACCCAAAACAGCAATTCGAAGCAATACTCCACCACAACATGTACATATTTTCCAAAATATAATAAAAAGACATGAATACTGCCTATAGACTACGTGGAGCATTTATTCTAAAAAAAATACATAAACATATGTTCATATATACACACACCAAGTAGTAGTTACCAAAAAAAGGTAGGTGACCTGAATATCAACAACGATGAGGCTCTTTATTGCTCAACTAGGGGTACAGGGTCAACTGAGCTATCTGAAGTCAAAATAAATTCTCAAATGAATAACGTCCCATTTATACAATTTAATAAAATTGAAGTAAATAATCTACAGAACTTAACTTTGACGAACAACCTAATAGTTAGCCTCAATTTATGCCAAGTATAATCAAATCATAATTAAAACTCTAAAACAGTTCATTGCTCAGAAAACCTCAAGTATATAGTAAAACAAATTGTCGAATAAAAACGATTTACGATAGGAAATTCTCAAAATTCACATTTTTGAAGGGTTTCAATATAAAGGAATATCAAGCGTGGACACACAGTCCATGAGGGTAAATAACCAACAAGCGCGGCTTGATGCCACAAAACAAGCCCAGGTATAATACCCATGAATAACAAGTGTAAGTTAACACCCACGAATACCAAGCGAACTCGAGATTTACAATGGCGCGCAAAGGACTAACAGCACTGCTGTTAGTAACCAGCTTTCTGTGTTCAATCCTTTCAAAATATTGTCAAGCATGTATGGGATCAATTTCCAATCATTTTCAATAATAAAACTATTTTCGCCTATTTAATATCAAGGATCTTAGCATGAAAGTTTACAAGTAATAGTTCGAAATGATTTCAAGCATACATGGAGTATCTATAATTTAATTGTCATCATTTTTCTTTTCTTTCTATATGCATGAAATTACAGTGATAAAATATCTCAAGTAAATGCTATAACACTTCAACTTTTACAATAAATAATATCTCAGAAGTGTTACTTTCAATTCTATGCATAAATATTTAATGTAAATAGAAATTGGGAAAGAATAAATAACATTAAATAAAATCTACAAATCTTACTCTTTGCAATATCAATAAAAAGATTAAATAATTCTGATAAATCTTTATTATTGAAATAATGCTTAAAATGTGATAATTAAATTAAATATATAAAATGCAATAAAACGTAATTTATAAAATTTTAATGGGACGTTATTCATTAATATATTAAACTTTTAAAATATAACTTCTCTCTACTTTTCAGCTTTCAATTTATCTTCCTATTTCTTCACCTAACAATATCATGAATCACACTACAATCAATACCATATATAACGACATCCTTAGATCTGAGAGCGTTGAAATTCCAATTCCTTTACAAATTTAAGCTCAAAATAAGACACCACTTAAGCCTCTTCAAATTTCTTCTTCTTCTATTTTTTTTTAAACATTATAACGTGTGGGTATAAACTTGGTCCATGATATAACTACTCTCAACTCATAATCACTAGTTCACAATATATATATATATTCCCATTATCAATTAAAATATCATAGCTACAGGCGCCAAAAATCAATTTCTTTCAATAAAGTAGACACAATTATTCCTTCTCTAACATTAACTCTCCTAATCTACCGAATCAAACTGCTATTCCAGTTCTTATTTTCTTTAAATCAGCAGCAACCCACACCAGAAAATATTTATCACACCACAAAGTAACCCAAGCTCCTATTGCATGACCGAATGATTAGGAGGATAAGAGGGAAGCTTGCTGCAGCTTACCATACACCTGCAGAACAGTAAAGAGGCGGAGAGGGAAGGCAAAACATGACAGTGAGCTCTTGGCCAAAGGAGGAAGAAGATGACGATGGCGCACCACTGGTGACGGCAAGAAGAGATGGGAACGATGAACCGAAGGGTTGGGGTTTTCTCTTTTTTTTCCCTCCCTCTCGCATTGATCTGGACGAAGCAGGAATAGGGATAGAGATAATGATACTGTGGCTTCATTTATCTGCCACATGTGTGGTATGTGTGGAGGGTGAAGTTACAAATTTGCCCTCCCACATTTATCCTTTTTACATTCTGATCCCTTATCCGTTTTTTTTTTTTTTTTTTTTGCTTTTTCCTGACGGTTACACTGAAGTGGTTGGATCTCATCATGTGAACGTATTTACTACTCTAAACATCATTTAGATAGAAGGCTTTGAACCCAATTAAACCTCTCAGAGATGGTAGCGTGTTTATTTAAGTCCCATATAAGTTTAACACCAAAAGATTGCTCATGGTGTTAAAATAATTTGCTGGGATATGAGCCAACCCTAGATTCTTGTGTAGGAATAGCATCTGAAGACTCCCAAAAATTTTGAATTGTTGGAAGACTTCCCCTTCTACTGCCAACCGTAGAAATCCATGTATGATTTTGTCGTGTTGTTGATACGGCTTGCTCATTTTCTTCATTATCAACGTAAGTTTTACATTCTGAATTTGGATCCTTGGATATATGCAAAGCAAATTGCCCATAGAAGTCATTCATTTTGACATACGTCTTTCTTCCCGCTTCCTCCCATTCCTCCAAGAATGCGACATTAACAAGATGCTTCAATGACCTACTGATAGTTCTGCTGCGTATTTCAGTGTACCTTATATTTGCATCGACATCGTCAAGAAAGCCCTGAACTATGCAATACGCTACAATGTAATCTGTGCGAATCTTGGAGTTTGCAGGATAAAGTGAAGCATAAAGGAAGCATTTTTGTTGACTTTGACGCAACAGTTGATAACAAATTTTCAAGTTTGAGTGCAACTCTTTGAAACCATCGACTCCAACTCAAGTCCAAGGCGTTCATCTACTCAAAGCCCATTGCCAATCAGGGGGATCCTCTTGATAGTAGAAACACTTTGCAATATAATGTATGAAGAGGGGAAGACGAGAGCAGAACCTCTCATATCTGTTGAGCGTTTGGTATGTCTTGTAAAAGATTGTCTCCAACAATAACTCGAAACATGCTCCATGCTTCTTCTTTGGTTAACATTTCGAGCTTGACTTGACCTTTAACACAATTCGCCTTCCAGGCAAGAAGATAATTAGTGGCTATTAACACCTTACCATCCTTCTCGTGGTTTGAAATATCCAACTTTTCCCCATATCTTATCGAGTGCAAGTGCATACCTCACGTTATCTGAAATCAGCAGATACCTTTTGTTCTTGAGCTCTCTTTGTTTTCTTCTAACAACTTCATGTTCATAGCCTTCTTTGTCCACCTTTATGCGTTCTGCAATTTTCTGCAGGATGTGAAGGCATTCAGCATACCCATCAGTCTACTTATCATCCGGCATTTGGATGAAAATCACCATATCAAAGTCAAAGCTACTGAACAAGGAGTTATTGAGGCTTCACATTATTGTTGTTTTCCCCGTCCCTTTTTGTCCCCAAAGTGCCACGCACTTCACTCCATTAACACTTAGCAGTTTAGTGAGAATGTCTGTGAAGGCTTTCTTAAGAGTCGGATACTCTCCAACTAATGGAACATCAATCTCCTCTTTGACCCACTGTGCCTACCTATCCACTAGAATCTCTACTGGACATTTGTCAAGAAGTTCGATTATTTTATCCAGTGCCCTCTTGATCTTTCGTTTAAGATGACCTCGTTGTTTACTAAAATAACGTCGTATTCCACTCAAACGACGCCGTTTCCCGTCCTTTTCCTCTTCCCCATCATATTCTGCTTTCAAGTTATCCACCTGTTCATTGATAATCGACACTCCCCTGTCCCAATTCTTGTAAAGATCAGTCGGCTCCTTCTGCTCACTGGTCCTTGAAAGTAGGTTGCCCTTGTCCCTTTGTAAAGCAAGTAGCGCCAGTGTTCTGTCCTTCAGCAATTCATGCGATTCAGCAAATGAAAGGGAATCTTTTTGTGCATTGTATTTTTGAATCAGATGTTGCACAGCAGGTGCAGCAAGAGTTGCGACCGCGGGAACAACTATTTCAGCCATTCACAAACCTCCAAGCCTGGCGATTGAAACGGTTTGAGAAATATTACCAAAGGATATACATTCTTGATGAAACAAGTTTGACAGAATCGTTTGTTCATCGGCTCTTTTATCTAAATACTATAATAAGTAAAATAAATCACCACAATCCTATAGAACATAAAGTACTATACTCAAATTCAAAGTTGCCAAGAACGAGTTTTGGACTTTGTTTGGTTCAATGGACGGACGGTGAGGTGAGGTTAATTAATGACGTTATGAATTTTGTTTGATAAATATAACCCTTATCATTGTATTTGTATTTCATTTTTCTTCTTTTTATAATATTTATATTAAAATTATTTTCTTATTTTTGAATAGTAAGAACTTATTATCGCACTTATATATATGATAAAATATTTATTAATTCTAAAATATGAATTTATTAATTTTAATATTTTTTTAAAAGCCTTTTATCTATCTAAAATATGATGAAATTATAAAATTGAGTTAGAGTAAAAAACACCACCCAATTATATGATAAAACCCTCCATACATTAGAGAGAAAAATATAGCATTAACATTAATGTAATATAATTTTTAGAATATATATAATATACATTTTATAATATATAATATAACATATATTTTATAATACACACATATATATGAATCATGTGGGTGAATAAAATGGACAGGGGAAAAAAAAGCTTAAGGTTGCATGTGAATTTTGAAAGAGGAGGGCTGAAAGAGAATGAAAGAAAAAGGGGTGAAAAGCTTTGGATCAAGAGGGTTGCGCTGAAATATTAAAAAAAAATGTTATGGGCAATTTTGGTAAAGTTGGATAAAAGTTTACCACACTCCAACAAAAAAGTTAATTTTGGAGGGGTGAGAGAGAGGGGGACGGGGGCAAGGACAAAATCTCTCAACTCCACTTCCCTCATCTTTTCGATATAAACGCCCATAGCGCCTTCCTAAAAATAACCCCAGCCAAATACGGTTTTGATTTGAGAAAAGTCAGAGATCCTTCTTTATATGAATAACTTCGGGGGAATTACTATAAAATCATCTGCAAAAGAATTAATATCAGAAAGGTCTCAAGAAGTTGTTAATATGAATTACTTGAGTTGTCAATGTAGCTGCTTGAGTTGTCAATGTGACCTTTCTGATATTAATTCTATTACATGAGACTTTATAGTAATTCCCCCAATAACTTTGGAAATAGTTCATTGCATGAACGATTTCAATTTGATGTGACTTTTATTTTCATCTGAAATATTCTTCCTACCAATCCCCCTTCCTTCCCATTGCAATGCATAATAATGCTACAAATAAAAGAAAAAAAAATGAAAATGCTATTAATCATTTAAATTGAAATAAAAATAATCACTAAGTGGTTGTAGGGAGGATTAAGTACATGATAATACTAATAGTGATAGGATAAGGTATATAATAAATAAAATTGAAAATAACTAAAATTGAAATAACTAGTAAGATAGGATAATACTAATTAAAATTGAAAATCATTAGTTATTTTACTGTTTCAAGTATTTAGATAAAAAAAAAAAAAAAAAAGCTCAAACTATTCTTTCACCTTCACTGCACCATTTTGAATATGATTTTCAAAATAACGATTCAAATAGATTTTTTTTTCTTCAAAACTTGTTCTACAAAACTACTCTACAAAATTATTCTAAAACATGAAAATAGCTAATAGAATCAGACAAGCCCATGATTTTTCCTTTAAACAAAGTTAGGAGAACAAATATATATCAAGCATGTTTTATAAGCTGACTGCCTGAATTGTCACCTTGCTAGTTCATTAATATTTTTTCCTAGCAAGGCAATATTATTAAAAGGTTCCAGTTAATATTTGCTTAGTTAAAAAATGTTTGTATGAAATAATTATAACCATACCATGGAATAAAATAACAACATTCATATCATGGTATAGAAAGTCTCCTCTGGTCTAACATGATACACTGAAAATAACTTGTCTCTAAATCTCAAGATCTGGCCTTCCTAAATGAATCACAAGTCGCAGCCTAAATGAATCATAAGTAATAACACAAAATTAGGACTCATGTTAAAAAAACTTGAATACTAAACGAGTCATATTTGGGCTTTTCCAAATTCAATGTTAATCTCCAAATTAAACAAAAGTTTATCCATTTAATAAGGAATTGACTCATAACTCATAAAGTTATGAGTTTAAATCATATTGTCGATGTGAGGATTTTGTTGATGAGAAATTTGCAAGTACCTTTATAACCACCCTCAACTTGGAGGCATGCTTTGGCCTTGATGGTCTTTAAACCCAACTCATCTAAAATTTTCTTATATAAAAAAGCACATATAAAATATTATATATTATAGTAAACTTGTCATTTATATTGTATAGACATGTCAATTTTATGACTTACAATTGTTAAACATATTGTGTTAGGCATATGTATATATATATTAAAAGCGTGACTCAAATTAACAAGTTGTTAACTTTTTTTTTTAAAGTAAAAGTTACTGAATTCAAGTCTCAATTTACTAAAAGCACTTTTACTCAAATCGAGGCAAATCTCCTCTCATATACTTATCTCAGATTGTGTAAAATCACTTTTAAAAAGCTAATCCAAATACTAAAGATAAATTGGACACTTGGTATGATAATGGGTAAATTAGTAATAAACTTTATTCTAATTTAGTTTCCAATAAAAACAAGATACTTTATGTTTTTCGGTATAAACAATTAAAATTTATGTTTTTAAAAAAGAAATATATGTGTAATTAGGATAAAACACATTCAACTGTGTTTTTTCCCCTATCAACACATTAGAGTGTTTTACTCATAAAAATTTATGTTTCAATAAAATATTTGAACGGCCGTGATTTTGATCGAAACCGTGTAGGTCCGTAGCTTACACTAGAGATGATATTTATTCAAATTTCTAACTAACTACTTAAAAGTTAAAAGTGATTCAGCATACAATAATCAGTTAATCACACTTTTTTCTGCCTATTTTTTTTTCTTTTTTATTCCCCAAGCAAGTTAACTGGTGGTTGAATTCACCTTGCTAGTGCCAATGTTTTGGTCAAGTTTTCTTATACTTATGTCTTATTTTCTTAAATTATCATTTAATTATAAATGATAATGTTAAATGGGCAATTCCATCTTAATCTCTAGATACACTCACTGATCAATATGTGCTGTATCAATGATGCCAATGGGTAATGCCACATATTATGTACTTCTCAACTGCATTTAGCATCCCAATTTTATCTATAGTAACATCATACGACATAGAAATCGTGCCGGACGTTGGTTACTGGAAATAAGGGTATGGTGTTCGATGCTTCCCTACCATAAATTATAATATAAATAAATTATTTATAGATAGATGCAGTTTAATGATTATGTTTGGTTGATACGTGCATGGCCCGAGAAATTAATTGAGGAATTAATAGAATGATATGGATGGATTGATAAGGAAGAATGAAATGTTGAATGGAGTCACTTACCAGCTATCAAGCGTTTGGAAAGGTTCAATTTTGTTGATTATTCTCCCCTCTTAGCATTACATGGGCAAGCAGTAATAATCTCCTGATCGGGTAGAAGCATCAGCTTGACATTTCTTTGTTCTTTTTGGCTGCAAAACCCAGCATCCCAAACTAGCTAGGATCAACTAACATGTAAATATCTAAAATGATTCTCTGTGGAAATGTAAGCATCAATTATTGTTCAAATATCATTCTACCTTGTTCTTGATGAGCAGGAGCATCAAAGTAAGAACCTACCGAATTAGGTCATGGACTGGACATCATTTTTCTGCAAAAGCCCCTACCTGACATCAAGAAATATGTGTGTGTGTCACTAGTAGAAAAATGATTTTTAAACCGTCCTTTTTAAACCGCATCTAGATAATAAGGTTTAAAAAATATGACCGATGACATTTTTGTAAATAAGTATACAAATTTTAAATCATTTAGACCGCACCTTAATAGTGAGGTTTAAAATGACACTCTTTTAGACCGCACCTGAGAAATGCGGTCTAAAGTTTTTAGACCGCATCTTTTGGGTGCGGTCTAAAATTAGAATGTTTTTAAACCACGACTAATGGGTACGGTTTTAAAAACTCTCAAAATTTAAAATTCAAACGACCCACGCGTTCTTCTCTCTTTCTTCTTCTTTAGAAAAGGTTCTCACGTTGGCCAAAGCTTTGCTGAAGATTGAACAGCTGCTGAAGCTATCGTTGAAGAATAGTAACGTCATCTAAATCATCTAGATCTCTAGTCTATGGCCGCCATAGATATCAAACGAGAAGGTGGAGCAAACTGGAGGAAGACGATGGCGAGGATGATGATGATTAGTGGTACGCTGGGGCTGACGCTGTCTTTAACGTTGGAATCTCCAGATCCAACAACGTTGTTGGGAGGTGAGAGCCAATATGGTGGTGGTAAGAGTTGTGAAGGAGACAAAAAGGTGGCTCCTTTCACTTTGAACAATATTTTGCTTCTGCCCATTTTACTGTGTTGGAGCAGAAATCAGGGAAGGTTGAAGCTTTGGGGTTGAATCATGATGGTGTTTTGAACTGAGACAGAAGAACTCCATCTTTCCCACTTCCATAAAGGCATCAAAAATACCCATCAAGGCAAACTGTGGCAGCAATATGAAACTTTTAAAGAGGTATTTTATCAGATTGGCCAAAAAGATATTTTACTTGCTGTGACAATCACGATGATCTACAACAAGTTTTCCTTGTAGTTGTTGGAATAGTAACTTAAGAGTATAATACTTGCCTTCTTTATGTTATCTTTTTTTTTTTTTATAAAATCTGGAATTCATTACACAGACTACAAAAGCACATCAACAAAAGAAAAACAAAAAGACGCTAAGTTGCTATTCAGGTTGTGGTCCATCTTTTTGTTAATTAATATTTAAGGAGAGATAAAGAAAGAAAAGGAAAAGCAAGTGAAAAACCAAAAGAAAGTAGTTTTGCGCTAGATGCCTTTTCGTGCTTGTGAGACTGGAGTCTTCAAAGAAAAGCTTGAGAAGGAAGATGAAGAGGAGGAAGAAGACAGCTGCGTGAGCTTAGGCTATATTTTTTTTTAAAAAAAAATAACACCTTTCAGACCCCATGGCCACACATGCGGTCTGGAAGGTGTGTTTTTTTTAAAAAAGATAACCTTTTAGACCGCATGTGTGGCCATGCGGTCTAAAAGGTTGATATTTTAAACCGCATATCTTGACATGCAGTTTATAAAGTTTTATTTTTAAACCGCATCTACATACAATCTAAAAATATTTATTTTTTAAACCGGTTTTATCTAAACTATATATGTGTGCGGTCTAAAAAACCTTTTTAATGCGATTTAAAAAGCATTTTTTGTACCAGTGTGTGTGTGTAAGAATGAATACGTGAAGCTGCTTGAACATCAAATAATTAGTACAACTTGGAAGAGAAATGGATTGATTGAAAGTCAGAAGATGCAGTGATGGGTTGAACTGTGCATACCCACAACGAACATGACCTAGCAGATTGGAGGAGGAGGAGGAGGAGGAGCTAGTGAGCTTGTTTCTGGGGATCGGAGGTGATCTGAGTGTTGATTCTGATGGAAGATTTCAGTTTTTGGTGAAGGAGCTTCAGAGGAGACGGTCTCCTTAATCAGAAGACCAAGAGCATTACATAGCGAGAGAGGTCGTCAAACTTTTCTATAATGGCGTTGGTTGTCTTCCAGTTAACTGTACTCGTTCCTAGCCTGCTCCATGATTTGTTCTTTTTCTCTGTAAACCCTAAACTGTACACCCTAAACAAAAATTCTTATTTCATGTTCATCCATATTTGGTACTGCCATGGTTTCTTAATCAAGATAAATACTTACATGCTTTCTTAGAGTAGAGTAACATGTTATCTGTACCCTCTTTCATAAAATATTTTAATTGTTCAGGTCTCATATCCTATAAATTTTTTTTTATTATTTCCCTATCTTAATAACCCACCATAATACATAAGTTACAAACATTTAAAATAAGCTAATCTAAACACCTCACGTATAAATGCGTAATTTAAGTTTTATCCACCGGTAAATATCAGAATGAGCACATGTCATCACCTTATTTTAGTAAGTTGCGGGTTTCAATCTCCACGCATTCAATCCACGAGAAACATTAACAATTCTCTCAAAACAAAATTATTTTAAAATACTATTATTAGTTTAACAGTGGGGATTAACTCTCCAACGATACGATAGAAAGATGAAAGGAAGGGGGGAAGGTATAAGAGTTTGTTAGTTTTTATTTAGAAGATTAAGGAGGCTAAATATATTTCAATTGAGCTCATTAATATCTGATTATGCAACTGATATGATTTCTATTGAAATTGTTAGTGATTGTTGCTTGAATTTTCAATGATTATGTGCTTAGAAAAAGCATATTTAACAAAGCTATTAACAACATCATTTATTGAAACCTCCCTGAGTAGTAAAATCAAAATTTATTAGAATAAAGTGCTCATTTTAATATTGGGGAGCTTAATTTTATGTACTACTACATATAAGCGCATCAAGCCTGTATTATTAATTCTCCCACTATAATTGATTTTTGGTTAGAAACAAAATATTTTCCATCTCAAAATCTTGAATATATGATATATATTTTTATTAATCTACCACAATACCCATATATGGATATTCAACTGAAGTTGGGACTAAATGTTTGAACAAATACTAATGGATTTAAGAATACACGATTAGTTGTTTATTATTTAACAAAGTTTTCACAACATGAGAGGGAGAAAATCAGTAAATGGAAAAGAGAACGCATTTTAGTAATTAAGTGTATATCCTCAAATATATTTATATGAATCATAAGTTCATTAAATATTTGATTTATAATATATTATAAAATATTTGTCAGATGCAATTATCAACATAGATGAGAATTTTCAAATCTTATATTTCAGCTTAAAAGTTTCAACTAATGTAAATGAATAAAAATGAAACACCACGAGGCTTTAAAACACCACAAGTACAGGATGTTTCGAGTATGTGTACTGTATCAATGGAGTAGAACAATGTATGTAGTGGAGGGGAGCACTGATTGAAACGACTAAACAAATACTATATCAATGACTCGAAGAAATTAAATATGGAAAGATTCCTGGTGTCACTGAACTTTGGCATAAGCCGTAGTTTGGAAACTAAATCTTATATTAAGATTAAGAGATGACCTTTCATTCCGGCTGTGACCAACGCGTAATTTCAGGAGGTTGCCGATCTCAGTGATGGTGTCAAGCCAATCACGAGGCCAGAAAACGGTAGGTCACAACTTGTACAATTCAATGAAAGAAAGATTTACACAAGAAGACGTACAGTTTGAAAGCTTCTGAACCACAAATGACAAATAAGGGCATCGTTATAAGGAGTGTATCAGTGTGTGTGTGTGTGTGTGTGTTCAAGAAATTGAATTTGGAACAGCGTGATCACTTCGATTAATTTGTTGATGACAGCTGTAATTGGAGACAAATGTTGGAAGACTGCATGCCTCAACTCTAAGGGAGCAGGAGGCCAACAGCTATCGAATTCGGGAAAGACGAGGTGCTGTTTGGATTAACAAACAGAAGGTCAAAGAAACGTGAGGAAAAAAGACGAGGACGAAGCAGAACAGAAGCAACGTGACGACGTGTATGAACAATTGACTTCATTGAAGCGATCAAGAGTATTTTAATTTTACGGCGTGGAGATTAAGATGAGAGCGGCGACTTGCTGAAATAACGCGCTCACATGTGCTCATTCTGACATTTGCCGCTGTATAAAACTTAAATTACGTGTTGTAGTTGTTCAGAGTTCATGTGAAAGGCACGAGGATGCATGCATTTGAATTGGTGCGAACTTGCAGACCCGGGAAATATGGAAACCACATCCTCCTTGACAACTTTTCGTTTGTGTAAATTCCACTTTTAGGAGAGCTTTATGAATTGCCATTTGTGATTATCAGGGTCCGAATGGGGATTTTAGTATTTTGAGGCGTCTAATTGTCACTGTGGGAAACAAATTGAGATACAAATTAGCCAATTAATTAAAAAAAAGATCACAAACACTACAAGATATAAAACCGATACAAAATATATGAAGCAATACTAAATGTTCAAATCAGCATACAGTCTCAAGATATTGATATTGAAACTTACATACATATATATACTTACAGATCTAAGATTGAAAAATGGATGATTGCAGAATCCACTCAATTTTAATAGAGCCTCGTCACTACAAAAGAACATCAAATTAGCCACAAAATTACCGACGGAATTGTGGTTTCCGGCGGAATTTCCGACGGAATTTGCCACAGAATGACTTTCCGACGGAATTTCTGACGGAATTCATTCCGTCGGAAATTTCACCGTCACAAAATGTTTACCGACGGAATTTTCATTCCGTCGGAAATTACCGACGGAATATTCCGTGGCAAAGTTTGCCACGGAATTTCCGACGGAATATTCCGTTGGAAAGTTTGCCACGGAATTTTCCGTGGCAAATTTCTTTTTTTTTAAATAAATAATAATGCCATGTGGCATCTCTGCAAGCCGCCACCTCACCCGGACCCATGCCACGTGTCACCTCCTGCTGCCGCCACGTGTCGCCACCTGATAAATTCTCAATTTTGCCTCCTCCAGGATTCGAATCCCCGACCTCCTGTGCACGCGCGTGATCCCTTGCCAGTTGAGCTGCGAGAACCTTGTATCTTCTAAACGCATATTTAAATATATATAATATTATACTGCATAATAACTTATTTATATATAATATTTATATGATTATTAATTTCATAATTTTTATTATCTTAAACAATATTAATTTAAATATAAAATTATTACAAATAAAATAAATATTATTTCTAATATTTTCATATTTAATATTGATTTTAATTAATATATTAATTAAGATTTAATATTAAATACTAAAAAAATAAGAATAAAAAATAACAAATTTAAAATTGAAATTAATAATTAATTAATAAAATTATAATTATTATAATTAATTAATTAATAATTAAATTTGCGACGGAATTTACCACGGAATTAGTCACGGAATACGTTTCCGTGGCTAAATTTGCCACGGAATATTTTTCCGTGGCTAATTTTGCCACGGAAAATTTCCGTCGGAAATTGCCACGAAATATTGTTTCCGTGGCTAATTCCGTGGCAAATTTTGTCACGGAAATTTCCGTCGGAAATTTTTCCGACGGAATTTAAACGGATTTCCGACGGAATTAGTCACGGAAAAATTTCCGTGGCTAATTCCATCGGAAATGAGGTGTTTTTTTGTAGTGCGTGCTGATAACGTGTTATGAATTTAAGAGAAAGAAGATAACAAACGAGGAAAGCATGGAGCTATGGAAATAACTCATCATATTTATCTTCAGGATATGCCTTATATTTATAGGCATGAATTACAATATCAAGATATATCAATATCAGAGATTACATAAGATATTAAGGGGATACATAATCGAAAATAATGGGAGATATGGACATCCACATAATAATATTTATAACAAGATCCGAGTTATATGTTACTTGACCCTGATTCCCAAATCCAAGCTTAATCTTAAAATTTCATTCATTTGGATATATATATATATAATAAAATCTTCACCCAATTTAAACAGTTATTCAAAATTATATGTTTGCACTTTTATTTTCGTGGTGCCATAATTTTATCTTATCAACCGAAAAATTAAATCCTACTTTACAGTTTACACCAATCCCAAGCAAAAAAAAACATTAATTGTTTCAAAAACCTAGAATATCCCTTATGATAACCGGTAATCGATTAATACAATTGAAAAAAAAAACCTATATAGATTTATTTCTATTTTTTCACAAGTCCGATATAACAATGTGACCTATTATAAAGTTCTCGAAATCATGAAACATATAATTGTAGATAAGAAGTTTTTTTATATATGGTTACCAAAATGAACTTAATTCAGGGAAAAAAATATCCCTCTTCACCTAGTAAAATCCTCCACACCAACATTGAGACTACTGAAGCGACGATCTCTTCACTTAGTAAAATAAAAAAAATGAAAATTATAATTTTTATAAATATAACTAGACTCTGGACTCGTAGTTGACAAAAAAAGAATCTATGACAAATTAAACAATTTATAAGTCATCATGTTGCTTTCAATAAGGTTTATAAATAGACTTATTGATTCATTAGACAATATATTTCATTATTATTTAAAAAAAATCAAACTTTTCATTATTTAGCTCTACGTTCTTGACTAATTATTTGTCCTACTACGTATTTTTATTCTTTTCTTATTATGGAACAAAAAAAATCAGAATTCAATAGAAGTTTATGATTCAATGGAATTTATTTATTTAGCCGTGGTTTTGATGGAAAATATTTATTCTTGCAACTAAAAGGATATGTTTGTATCACAAAATTTTTCTTGGAACAGTGATTTTTAATATATATATATATATATATAAATGATGCATTTTATTATGGTTATTATTTTTGGTTAATACATATGCATGGGCAATGAAATGCAGCACATATAATTAACGCAAAGGGGGTGATACAAGGGAAAATTAAATGTTAAGTAAAGTAAATGGAGTCACTTACTAGTTGTCAAGCGTTTAGATTATTGTTCAGTTTTCTTGGTTGTCCCCTTTTTTGCATTATATGGGGATAAGCACTAAGCAGCTAGCTCAATCGCATCAAGTAATAAATATTCTCCTGATGAGAGTACGTTAAAGCATCAACCTCACACTTTATTACCTGCAAAACCAAAGTATACAAAGCTCTTTCAACATCACTAGATAAATTAATTGATGTTTAAATATTGCAATACTTGTTTCAAAAAACCAGGAAAACCCTTATCATAATTGATAACCAATGATGAATACAGCTGATGAGAAACAACCATTGACAAAGATTTTTTTTTTTTTTTGCCATACATAAAGATTTATTTAAAAAGAATTACTATCAAGTCCTTCAGAACTTTGAGGTTAAAGGAAAAAAAAGTCCCACCTGACAACATAAATTATCATAATTTCCCTTAAAAATCATGAGAATACACTCATCAAATCCCACGACCTTAATTATATTTAAATTTTAATGTATATTTACCAATGAGGAGAAGAAGAAGAATTCCCTCTTCACCTAGTAAAATCCTCTGCAACAACGACTGAGACTAATGATGAGGATTAATTTAAAGAACTTTGTTCTCATTAAAAAAATAGAATAATTATTAATTATAATCCTTTGTGTCCTTAAAATAAGACCTAACTAAGAAATTAATGTTGGTTTTAAATGTAAAACCCTGTCAATATTTCAGCCTCAACAATAATTAAGTAGGAAAGGGATGGAGCAAGAGAGGGAGGAACTAAAGAAGATTATTAGTGTGTTTTAAACAAAATATGTCATGTTAACTTACTCAACTACCATTCTTAATATACGCAAAGTTAGTTAATTAAGTCTTATATTATATTAAAATTGAAGTATGGTTTTGCGAGGTGCCTCTTGGCTGTCATTTTGCCAAGGTTATTAAAATTGGACTGGCCTCTAAACCGATCTAGTAATAGGTCAATGGTTTATATATAGGTAAGTTAGCAGTTAACTTGGGATCAGACTGGTAAGGAATACAAAAATTTTAAAATAGTTTAAATTCTCAATTACATATTACAATATCCAAATACTAAATATCAATCCAACTTCTTGAATATTTAACAAAATAATCATATGCTTATCCAATATTCTTTACAACTTCTTTAATATGTTGACATCACAGTTTCAATTTACCATCCATTGATATCAAGACAGTAATCACTAAATATTCTTTTTAGAAAACATATCAAAATAGATAAATAATAACAACACATTCCTACCTACAACCCTATAATCACTAAACTAATAGTCACCAACACAAAAATGATCATTAGAAAATAAAAAATTGCACACAGTATCATTTTGAATGCCAACCTTTTTTTTAAAAAAAAAAAAAGCAACCAAATCAACCCAATAACGGATCACTTTAGATTACCATAACTCCGAGTCATACATGTACGAAGTTGGTTACATAACCGGAACAGCAAGTTCTGGACTGATCCGGCAAGGTCGATCTAGGTTAGATCACCATGCATTTTGCAAGATGAAACCGTCTTGGACGGTTCAGCAGCAATTGCAAAGCCGCCCATGTCATCTGCTTACTTGGACCCCTTTTGTCAAAAACATGCTTGTGTGTCAAGATTTTTTTAACAGACACTTTGGGCCAATCAACTATCGGTGGCATTAATCCAAATTAATTAAAAACATTTACCTCTTCCTAACCATTTTGGCACCTTTTCCCAGGTATATATAATGTGTTGGCGGCCATGCATCGAACATTTATGTTTTCAACTAAGGCAAATAAAGTGTCAAGCTAGCTATATTGGGGGAAAAACTCATCATTCTCTGCCAGTTGTGTCTATAAGAAGTAATTGTAACATATTTGACTGGGTATTGCATTACGTGGGTATTCCATTGCGTTTTATTCTCAGGCTTTAGGTTGTGTATATATGGGACAGTAATTATAAGGCCCAACAGTGAATTAGCTGTTTATAAATGAGGACCAGACTAGCCATGTATTGCCTGCTCGGTTTCTCTGGTAATGAAATATTGTCTTCTTCCCCAATACTGCTGCGTTTGAATCTCTGGTTAAAGTTCTTTCAGTATCTAATAATTAAGAAGCAGAAACCCCTTACCAGTAATCTTGATTGCAAGATTCAGAACCTTACTTTTTTTTTTTTTTTTGCCCAAGCAGAACCTTATATTTACATACACACATGTCCTAATTAAAGCTGTTTCAATATTTATATGTCGAATATTATAACAACTCGCGAGAAATTATGGAAAAACAACAAGTGATCCATGGCTCATGCTTGCTTACCCAGGACATGGCCAAAAGAGGATTGATCCCTATATGTTTGGTTGATAAAAAATGAAGCCGTGTGGAACTATAAATAAATGTCATCAAATGTACAAATAAATAAGTGACATGATATGCTAACTATGTATAATGTCATAAATGTATCATGTTGTACGTATACGTTGGAGTAGAATAAAAACCCTAACTTAGTATTATTTTTATTGTCCATTTTACCTTTTTTCCCTTGATGATTAGCAGAGGCATCGCGGCCGGTAAAAGTCTACTGAGTTCAGTCATGGTGGAACTTGACAGTTTTCTGGAAAAACCATTTCTGTAAGAATATATCAGAATATAAAGCTGCTTCAACATCAAAAAATAATTACCACGACTCATCATTAGAAGATGCAGTGATGACTTGTGCATACCCATCAGAACAACGAACGAACGAACAGGAGCTAGCAGATGAGTGTTGATTCCTATGAAAGATTTGGTGAAGCTCTCTGCGTGAAGGAGAAATTCAGAAAAGACAGTCTTAGAAGATGATGAAGATCATAGAGTGAGAGATATCCAAATTTTCAATAATGGCGTTCGGAGCCTATGTTCCAAGACTCATTATTAAAATGAAAATCATGTTTATGGAACCCGTTTTCTCCTACTGAGCAAATTTGTTGAATAGAGAAAGCTAATCAAATCTACAGTGCTATGCTCTTCTAAATTATGCCACCTCTTCCCCTTAAAGTAATTTATTGATTAAACACATTAGAATATTTTTTCTCTTTTAGTTTTAAGAGTCATTTTACGTTCATAGGGAACGTTTTATGGATTTGTTTGCTCCACATATTTCTTACCCTGTTAATCTTTTCATATTGATTTGCATTACATGTGTCATTGTTGATCTATTTGTCTACTTCATTCCCCTGTCCATTATATGATTGAATCGCCCACCAAATGGCTCTTTTGAACCAAATGGATCCATCTAAAACAGAATATCACTACAAAAAAACATCTCATTTCCGATGGAATTAGCCACGGAATTTTTTCCGTGGCTAATTCCGTCGGAAATCCGTCGTAAAAATTTCCCACAGAATTTCCGTGGCAAAATTAGTCACGGAATATTATTCCGTAGCAATTTCCGATGGAATTTCCGTCGGAAATTTAATTATTAATTAATTAATTATTATAATTATAATTTTATTAATTAATTATTAATTTCAATTTTAAATTTGTTATTTATTATTCTTATTTTATTATTATTATTTACTATTAAATTTTAATTAATATATTAATTAAAATCAATATTAAATATGAAAAAATTAGAAATAATATTTATTTTATTTATAATAATTTTTATTAATTAATTATTAATTTCAATTTTAATTTTTTATTTATTATTCTTATTTATTTTATTATTATTTACTATTAAGTCTTAATTAATATATTAATTAAAATCAATATTATATATAAATAATTTATTATGCAGTATAATATTATATATATTTAAATATGCGTTTAAAAGATATGAGGTTGTCGCAGCGCAACTGGCAAGGGATCACGTGCTTGCATAGGTGGTCGGGGGTTCGAATCCTAGAGGAGGCAAAATTGAGAATTTATCAGGTAGCGACACGTGGCGGCTGCAGGAGGTGACACGTGGCAGGGCCTTACTGTGAAGTGGCGGCTAACGAAGATAACATGTGGTGGGGCCCGGGTTTGAGGTGGAAGCTGGCGGAGGTGCCACGTGGCAGGGGCTCGAGTGAGGTGATGGCTGGTGGAAGTGTCATGTGGTATTATTATATATTTAAAAAAAAGAAAGAAATTTGCCACGGAAAATTCCGTGGCAAAATTTACGACGAAATATTCTATCGGAAATTTCCGTGGCAAATTTCCCATGGAATATTCCGTCTGAAATTCCGTGGCAAATTTTGCGACGGAAAGAAAATTCCGTCGGTAAACGTTTTGTGACGGTGAAATTTGCGATAGAACAAATTCCGTCAAAAATTCCGTGACAAACTACAATTCCGTCGGTAATTCCATAGCAAATTCCGTCAGAAATGGAATGTTTTTTTTGTAGTGTATGTTGCATTTGTTGCCAGTAGTTGCTTTGCATTACATTTGTCAATGTTGTTCTATTTGTCTACTTCCTTCCCCTATCCATTATATGATTAAATCATGCATCAAATGGCTCTTTTCTCCCAAGTGGATCATGTAAAAACAGAATATGTCGCATTTGCTATCAGTAACTGTTGACCCTGTTGCTTATATATTTACTACAATCACATG